>PVHP010006448.1:17429-45467 GCA_004024765.1 Zapus hudsonius | reverse complement strand
GATTTGTTTTTAATCTAAAAAAATAATTGAAGTTTGCCTTTTAATTATAGAAAGTGGTCCCACAGTCCAGAGCATGAATCCAGGTGCATTTAGAGTTTAGCTTTCGCTTCCACTCCTCACCGCTCTACCCTCAGGCAAAATTCTGACTCAATTCTGGGTTGATCCTTCCATAGTCTCTTCCTAAACATATGAACAAGTATATTTCCCCTTTAAAAGAAAGTGCATTCTATATGTATTTCCTGTATCTTCCTTTGCTTCAGGTGGCTGTGCAGCCCTAGGTGCTATGTCCTTGGGTGTTCCCTGGGGGCTCATCTGGTGTCCTCACATTGTTGTGGGTAGAGATGAGCACCAGCTTTTCCAGCCAGACACCACGGGTGGGCATGTGTGCCATTCCCCTCCACATTTTGCTCTTACAGAAATGTGCAAAGAGGAGCTCTGTGGGGTGCACGTTTCTGAGTTTGCTACACCCTGCCAAAGACTGCTGGAATTTGGGCCAATTTATCCTCTTCCAAGAATGTGTGAAAGTAACTGACAGACAAGGTATTGGTTTGGAGACTCAAGGTCTAGGTGGGGAGGGGTGGGAAATACAGGGATGTACCTGAATACTCCCCCCACCAACTGGAGTTGGGAGGGTCCGATGACCTGACAGGGTCAAGCAGGACCCCCAGTACAGACAGGGGGGAACATGGACACATCATGAAAGAGAGGCTTTCTGTGAGTCAGGGGCAAAGCTGGGACTGGAAGCAAGAACCCTAACAGAGCAGGGCAGATGGGTCCAGATAGACCCAAAGTGGCATGACAGGAGACACAGACAAACACAAGGACCGTTCCAGATACAGACAGATGGAGGTGCAGACAGGCAAGTCCAGACAGTCCCAAAGCACGAGACAATGGGGTGCAGACACACTGTCAGACACAGACAGACAGAGAAGAGCCCCAGGGACCCTGTACATTCCTGGGCGCTCTGCCTGGCAGCTCCAGTCCCGGGGTGGCTGAGGCCAGCTGGCCAGCTGGCCCTGCTGGGACTGCAGGCTGGCAGGGCAGGAACAGGAGCAGGGCGCTCTGGGACCAGCCGGCTCTCCCAGTACATAGCCATCAGGCTGTCCCAGTATAGTACATGGCCAGGGTTTTCCAGTGAGATGAACCTGGACAAGAAACCACCATGGGCCCTGCTCTCATCTTCTTTGGATTCTAAGAGACATTGATTTCCTAGGGCTGCAGAAGGAACCCCAGAAATCCCTCTGAGTGGTCAGGGAAACCTGGGGAGGTCAGGGCAGGTGCTGAGACATGTTGTGAGGACCAAGGAATAGGGAATGGCAGGGGCCATCTAGCACCCTATCAAGCCAAGGCTAGCATATGTGTGCCGCTCTAGCCAACAGGCTTTTCTGACAGCTGAAAGCCATGGCAGCAGGGACAGGGTCCTACTGCCTGGAGGAGGCAGGGCCTCCGAGACATGGAGGTCAACTTCCTCTCTGCATCCCATCAGGCACTTGCCAGGCAGGCCCTTCTCTCGGAGGCCTGATGCCAACCACTGTGACCACTCATTTTTGATGATGTACAAGTCATGTCCTGTGGGGAAAAGTGGCTGCCCTGGCCCCGCCCTAGGAAGACAGTGATCAGGCCAGAACAGGACCTGCCATTTCCATCGACTCTGGGGCAGGAATGTGCCCTTGTGTCTCACCCTCCATGGCTGCTGAGCCCCAAGTCTCTTAAGGCAATCTTGTGGAAATGCCTACTGTAGTGCACGGTTTGGGGTGCTGCCAAAGCCTTGCCCTGCTGGTCCTCCTTTCTGTGCCCTGCTGCTGAGCCAAGGGGCTGGTGACTGTCTTTATGCTTCTGTTGCTGCCCTTGGGCCACAGCCTACAGGGCATTCACCTCAAAATTGCCAGATTCCCTCTTGAGGAATGGACTGGAGCCCCAAGACACCTGCTGGTCCCTGCTGTCAATAGTCAACAGCCTAGGTGAGGCTCTAGAAGGAGCCGAAGGTGGTGAGGACACACACAATGTGGAGCAGCCTCCCCCTCCCCAGGGTCCCTCTGAGTCTGAATATGGCATTCTGAGTGGGTTATACTGCTCACATCCATAACAGATCACTACAATCCTACGAACCACCATACTACACTCGCTGCGCTCAGAGAAGCCCAGCCAGTCCCTGGAGTGTTGCAAGTACAGGCAGGGTCTGTAATGTCATACCCTACCACTGAACACGTGTAGGGCTCACAGCCAGACTCACTTACAGTCACGGGCCCAGGCTGGCCATGTTCACTGGGCAGCAATGTGCCCTGGTTGAGGGGAACCCGTTGATTCTGTAGTCGAGGGGGGGACAGAGCTTTCAGGAGGTATGGCAAGGCCAGGGAAGGGGAACTAGCCATGGGTGCTGTCCAGACACTCCACTTCTATGTGCCTCAGTTCTTTCTTCTGTAAGTGGGGAGCTTTATGGAGCAGAGAACTATTAAGCTGTGACCTCCCCTGGATCTGTCCTTCCTTAGGTCCTCAGAGGGACCTGTCTGTGCTCACCACTGTGCCTCTCTACCAGGTCTGAGAAGAGCCAGACATCCCTAGCTCTGCCTGGTTCTCAGGGCCCTCGAGGCCTGGGACCCCTCCAGTGGCAGGCAGCCTGGTGGTGTGATGGGAAGGGTGCCAGCTCAGGCCAGGTGCCCAGGGCTGTCAGCAGCCACTGCTCCAGCACCCAGGCCGTCCAGCTGGAGCATCTTAGCCTCACTCTGGAGATACACGCATGCACGTAGAGGAGCAGCAACGCCCTTGACAGGCGCCAGGTTCCAGGGCCTAGCCCAGCACCAATGCACACTCCCGCCCAGCCAGACCTCATTCCCTGTTAACTCCCAACAGACCTGAGGGTGACCAGTCCTCCCTTGGTCCTACCACCTGCCTCCTCTCTGCCCTGGCTCACCCTCTGGGATGCTTTACTTATAGGTTCATGCCACTAATGAGGTCTGACATATGCCTTCATCCTGTTTTTTTAAAAATACTTTTTATTTGCAGAAAGAGAGAGAGAGTGCATTTGGGCCTCTAGTCACTACAAATGAACTCCAGATGCATGCACCACTTTGAGCATCTGGCTTTACATGGGTACCTGAGAATCAAACCCTGGGGTATTAGGTTTTGCAGGCAGTGCCTTACCCATTGAGCCATCTCTCCAGCCCCTTTCTCAACTTCTTCAGCGCATACTCAGAACTGAAAAATACCAGTGCCCAACAAGACCATGTTTCCATCCTCCCCTGGATGGAAGAAGGGTATGAAGTGGAGGCTCTTCTCTCTGGCTTGAGCTCTCCTTTCCACTTCTCCTTGAGGAATGCGCCTTTAGCTAGCTGTGCCCCACCCCCACCTACACACATCCAAGGTCCTTCCGTTCCCTTGCTGGTCACCTCAGTTCAGAGAGCTCACCCTAGGCCACAGCTCCCTTATCCACATGCCAACATGGCTGGCCTTAGCCAAGGGCTCCCACACAATCCACAGCCCTGGCATTTTCGTGTGTACATATGTGTGCATGTGGGCACACATATGTGAGGATGCATGTGCATGTGTGGGTGCATGTGTAGGCCAGAGGTTGATGTTGGGTGTCTTCTTAGATCTCTCTCTCCTCACTAAGGCAGGGTCTCTCAATTGAACCTAGGGCTCCCTGCTCTGGCCAGGCTAGCTAACCAGCTTACTCAGGATTCCTTCTCTGCCTTCCTCAAGCTGGAATTCCAAATGGCCACTACACCCACCCAGCACTTATGGGGATGCTGGGGTTCTGAATGCTGGCTCTTGGTTCTTAACTTGTATGGCAAGCACCTTGCCCACTGAATCATCTCTCCAACCCCAGTGCTTGTGTTTTTGACCAACCTTGCAAACTGTCTTGGCGGTTCAGATACATTACAAAGTTTGAGGGTCACAAATGCAAGTGTCATGCAATGACCCAACCCTTTCATTGATGCTTGCCTGGGAAGCATCCCCCATACGGGTTCTAAGTGCAGCTATGCTGTATGTCTGCCTGAGCAAACAGGAGGGTTTTGGGGCTCAGGGAGGAACTCAGGTGGTAGCCAGTGGAGGAAGGAGTTGGGGGGGGGCGTCCTGGAAGAGGGGAGGTTTCAGAGCTGTCCTGAGCCTTGAGCGATGGCTATCTCCACTGGGCTGGGAAAGGAAGGAAAGGGCCCTTCGGTGCTCCAGGGAGGCCCAACAATCCCCTGGCAGAAGCTGTCCTACTGCAGCCCCAAGGCAGTTCTGAAGTGCTGCCCAGTTGGGTGAAGAAGCTCTCTCTGAATTGTTAATGGCTCCCCTCAACCACCACCACCACCACTGTCTAGGACCTTAAAGCAGTTTTAAAGCGTTTTAAACAGCTTTGCTTCCCATCCCCACCCCTGATTTGGCTCCGTGGCAGACTGGGAGATAGGGTCCTCTGAGTGCCCAACCCCCACCCCGCAGGGCCCTGGTGGGAGGCAGCCCTCTTCCACTCTGGAGAGAAGCCACAATTAGGGGTGGGGGCAGGGCAGGAAGCACCTGGCAGCAAACCCAGACGCCTCCACCTGCCTCCCCCACGGAGCCCCTCCCTGCGGTGTGGCTGTCATGAGGACCATGTGTCCTTTCTTCACCTCTTTTTCTCTGATCCTTTCAGTGCGCCCCTTTTCTTTAACACCCCAGTACCTCAGAGCCCTTTTGCACTCAGCAAGGCTTCTGTATGCCCCTCACTGGAGAGTCCCAGCTGCCTCACTGGGCCCAGGGACTTCCAACCCCACCGGGCACCAGAATCGAGGGCCTAGTAAATGCCTAGTAGGGGGCTTTGTGGTGCCTGGAACCTGCTGGCTTAGAAAGCAGCCCTGACAACCCAGTGAGGGTGGTACTGTTCATTTCTAAACCGGGAAACTGAGGCTGGGACAGAGAGGGTTGACTCTGGCTAGAAACCCAGGCTGGCTGCCCTGCAGCCTCCTCCCTGTGCCGGCGTCTGGGCAAGGGCTTATGGGGACTCAGAACTCTTTTCCTCCCCAAACACATCTGTCTGGTTACAAATGCTCCCACTACCTGGAAGCCCGAGAGCCCCGCAGTCCTGAGCCTAGCGGAGGGAGAGAGGCCTGCAGAGTTCCTGTCTAGACCTCCTCCACATTTGTTCCTCATTTCACGCTCTGCGGGCTCCCAGATTCCTGTGTTCGGGCAATAAATAGACGGGGAAGTGCTTAGCAGCGCTGTGCAGCCTGGTTGGTCTCGACATTATCCAGAGCCTGCTGGGGGTGGGCTGGTGGGGGGTGGCTGGCTGGAGAGTAGCTCCCAACAGTTCTGGAATGTCTCCTCCAGGCGCTGTCCTTGGCCCAGCACCCCCTCACCGCAGCTGAGCCCTGCCAGTGCCTAGAGGGTCTAGGCAGGTTCCCAGAGGTTTGAGTTGGTTGGGGACCCTACCAAATGCCACAGCAGGGGGATCGGTGCAGCCAGGCTCCAGGTGGAGTGGGGACATGCTGACCAGGGAACCTGTAGATGCCCCGAGCCTGTCTACTTGGTAGCCTAGACTTCCTGAGGGTCCCTCAGAAGGAGCAGAGAGACTCAGATATTCCCTCAGGCAATTCTAACAGCAATGCCCAGGACATCATAGGTTCGTGGACACTCTTCCCAGACTAGCTAAACCCAGAACAGAGTCTCATCCATAGTGGGTGTATAGTGTGAGAGTGTGGATGAATTATTCCTGAACCCTCAGCACCAGGTGATTTCCACCTTGGACCTAACAGAACTGCGTGCAGTGTGTGAGGAAGGGGGCTGGGACTGCAGTGATGGAGAGCTGGGCTTTCTCTTCTTTGGAATTAGCCAATGGTCTCAGGGTTGATGGGAACAACCATGAGCTCTCTGGACCTCAGTGCCGGGCCTGTCTGATATGAATTCATTTCATCCTAGGGCTCCCTCTAGTTTGATGACCTTCCCTGGTGGCAGAGTGAGTCAGAAGACATACACACAGGCATCTCTTTTCAAAGAGGTGAACTGACCCACGTTCTCTAAGAGTAAACTGAGGCCTGATGGGTGAAACCATACAGAACAAGCAGAAAAGCTCACAGATGACACTGTGTCCCAAGGAAACTCACCAGAGCTCACAGCTAGCCATCCCTGGAGGAATCCATTGTGGGAGACTACACTCTGATTAGCTCTAGCTGGCTTGGTGCCAGAGAGCCACATAGACAGAAGAGTCCTAGGCATAAGTCCTTCCTGGCTCACATGGGCCCACATGAGCACCATAGCCCCAACAGATGCCTGGGCCAAGGGAGAAAAGCTGAAAATGGAATGGGGCAGGTGTCTGCTCACCTGGACTGGCCATAGGCCTTAGCCTCCCCATTGCCTAAGGCCTTCCCCTCAGCTAAGGGCTGCCCCACACCTCCTGACAAGGTTCCCACAGTGTGGCAGCTTCCATCCTGCCTGGGCTCCCTGATCAGACTTGTGTAGCAAACCCCACAGGACCACCATGCCAGGCTCAGGCTTGGGTGCAGAGAGTAATCTGGTTGTTGGGGATGCAGAGGAGAGGAGGCCAGTGGCCGAGGGCCGCTGCTGACTCCCTGGGGCTTCCGTAGTGGCCACTGTCTCCATGGGCATTATCGAGCCTGGGATGTCTGTTGAGGGGATCACCCCAGGACTTAGCTGGTCTTAAATTTAAGCTCCTGCCTCACCTAGACATCAGTGTCCAAGACTGGGATCTTTGTGGCCTTCCCTGAGTTGTCTCCGGGGGACAGAAAGGGAAGGGAGGTAGGGAGGAAATAAGAGGAAAGTCAAAGACAGGCAGGCTCCCTAGGATGCCCCACTGCACACACGACCAGGGGGAAGGGTGCCACCACAGAGTGAGGCTCTTGGGAGAGGAAAGTCACGTGTCAAAGAAGCTGCTACAAGGATGAATGGAGTTGTTGCTGGCGCTGTCAGGCCTGGAGCTGAGCATCTGGCTGAGGGATCCGCCTGGGCTCCTTCATGCGGGGCCCAGTGGCCAGCGGCCCAGGAGGGTGTAGCCTTCTCCGTCCCATGCAGTGCTGTGCCCCCCTCAAAGAACCCTGCTTCGCAGTGGGGGTGATGGTGTGAGGAGGTGCAGGTGGGAGCAGGTCAGGGGCCACACTTCTGGAAGTGAGGCTCAGCTATTGCTCATAGACATAACCAGACGTCTCCTCATACCACTTCCTCATGTTCTGAAATCCTCATGTCCGTTCGTGAGCAAGCACACACTTCACTCCCATCTCTATGGTTCTTCCTTCCATTGCTGACCTTGCCGATTTCAATCAAGTGAGATATCCATTCTTCAAAAGAAGGATGCTCAGACATTTCCCAGACCTGCGTGAGTCCCCTGACTAGGGGCTCCCCTACTCTGCCACCCTGTGTTTCTTATTGGACTTCCTGAATCCTCACATCTGAACAGGCCACAGTTTCACTCAAACACCTTGGCTGGCTGGCTCCTCTGGCTCTTAGTAACAGTAAACACACATCCTGTAGTGAGCCTCTGTCCCAGGAGTGATGTGACACCCTTCAACTACACCTTGAAGTCCCTAGGACATCCATGCAGGGTCGTTATTAGGCCATTTTGCAGACAGGAAGCAGCTGGAAGGTCGTCACAGGTGAGAAAAGCTACGAAGTCACACAGTAGAGCTGAGGGTGGCAGGGGTGAACATGTCACACTCCCCTGCCGCTGATGTCTTATTGTTTTCCTCATTCCCAGACTCAGCTGTCTGTAGGTGAGAGGACATGGGTCCACTGTGCCCTCACCCTGTAGGAAAGAAAAACCTGGCTCTCCACCAGCCAGCAATTCTCTGGCCACCAGGGGTCAGTAGAGCAGCACATAGTAGGAGCCACATTTAGAATTGAACGGGGATGGGGTTCATGGAGGAAACAAGACAGGGCTCTGGGCACAGAAGTGGCTTCTGGTATAGGGAAAGGTCTTACCTTTACCTGCCTGTCCTCTACCCGAAGTGCCTCCTGGGTAGATGGGGCACAGGTCAAGAAAGCTGCTATCATTAAGGACCTTTCTGGGTGGTGGTGGGGCAGCTAAGTCAGTAAATTCGTGCCTCGCAAGCATGAGGAACTGAGTTCAATCCCAAGAACCCAGGTAAAAACTCAGGGCGTAGTGGGGTTTGCCTGTAATCCCAGTGCTGGGGAGGCAGAGACAGGAAGATTGGGTTGGGGGCTCTGACCAGCCAGCCTAGCCTATTTGGTGAGCTCCAGGCCAATGAGAGACCCTGTCTCTAAGAAAGATGTGGACAGCACCCAAGGGACACTGTGTGAGGTTGTCCTCTGGCCTCCATGCACACGTGTACGCACACCCACACATACGCAACACGACATCAAACACATGCATTTACAAAAAGTTCTTTTGGGGCCTGGGGGTTCCGATTACATGCTGTGTGTAAGAACATGAGGGATGGGATAGGGTGGGGTGGAGAGCCAGGCGAGCCCCCTTTTAGCTGTAGTCTGAACTACTTTTTCCTCCCCTTAAAAATCACAAGGCCCAGAGGTTGGGTTTCTGTTGGAATGAAGTTTGATGTTTTAGGGTTTTGTTTTGTTTTAAAATAACTTCCTCTCCTAAAACCTGAGCATAGCTCCTGGTTCCAGTTCAGGTCCTAGAATTCGGGCAGGAGGAGTGCCAGGCCCAGCCGGCTGGAACCCTCAGTGCCCCATTTATTAAACACATACTACGTGCCAGCATTCAGTTAACCCTCACAGCACAGCGCATAGGGTCTGGGTGTCCTCGGGTTGAGATGAGGAAGTGTGGAAACAAGTGCAGCCAAGTCCAAATCTAGGTCTCTGTCCATCACCCTATGGTAGGGGGAGAACCAACCTCATATTCAAGTTTGACTTTGACCCACAGAGAGGAGTAGACAGAGGTGCAAAGACTTATCAGGGATGCACCCCAACTTCTCAAGAATGCAAGGCCTGCAGGACTGGCTCAGGGTTGGGCTCCTGACCCCTCAGCCACATGGCTGCGCAGAGTGAGGGGCTTGCCTTGGGGGCGAGGTGGAACGGTGAGTCTAAGCTGGGTAGGCCTCCACGCTGGAGGTTTCCCTGTCCTGGATGGATGGATGGATGGATGGATGGATGGATGGATGGATGGATGGATGGATGGATGGAGGGCGGGAGGGAAGGAGGGAGGGATGAGTGAAGTACTGGGCTCTCGATGTCCCTTGTGAGACAGCATGGCATTTAAGCCCACCTGGGCACTCTGATGAACTGGCCAAACTCACCCACACTACACTCACTGGGAGAAGCTGGAACTTCCTCTTGCCCTCCCAGCCTGGCTTGACAGCTTTGTGGGATGTAGGAGCCACCCAGCCCCCAGCCAGCAGTGTGACCCAAAGCTCTGACCCAAGCTAGGAATTCCAGGATGTACATAGGACTCTGTGAGGGACAGTTCTGTGAGGTACAGAGGGGTCAGCAAATAAAGACCCGCTGGACACACTCAGTACCTTTAAGAAAGTAAATCTCTCTGAATCCTGAGAGGGACTGGCTCAGAGACCTATCACCATGCCTCCTGCATGCAGGTCCCCTGCTACTGGGACATCCTGGGACGACTTCATACGCCTGATGCCTCCTTTTACTGCCTTCTCACTGAAGAATGGCCTGGCCTTTCTGGGGCCACCTTGTTTGGCAGGGAACAGCTGCAAGTCAGCTGCCATTTCTCTGCCAAATGGTGGCGCCATTAGGCCAGCAGCCTCTTAAGTGGCAGTAGGTTGCCCTGCACGTTGGTTCCAGCCCCTGCCATCACATCCTCCATCTGTGAGCACAATGGGTTTTTTTTTTTAATTTTTAAAAATATTTTATGTATTCATTTTCAGAGAGGGAGAGAGAGAGAGAGAGAGAGAGAGAGAGAGAGAGAGAGAGAGAGAGAGAGCGCGAGAGCGCACCAGGGCCACCACCTTGTGGGTCTGGCTTATGTGGGTCCTGGGGAATTGAACCCGGGGCCTTAGGCACTGGAGGCAAGTGCCTTAACCACTGAGCAATCTCTCCAGCCCTGCACAATGGGCTTTGAGTTCACTTAATATGGAGTGCCCACCACATGCAGGGGAGACACACAAGGTCTAACCTCAGCTGTCCACCCAGGCAGCTCGGGGCAATGACTGTGGCTGAGACACACAGTGCCATCACCCTGAACTCCATCCTGACCTTTCCCAGCTTGTCCACAGCTTCCCAGTCAGGGCAACTGGGTCTGTCTGCTCCTCTTCCATATCAGGAGTGGCTTAACTGTCCCCAAGAGGGCTCCATATCCTACCTGCTGGCTCTACCCTGAGGGCTTCTGAGTCAAGCCAAGAAAGCGGAGGATATATGTTCCTTACAGCTCTGACAGATGATTGATGCAGCCAGCCCAGGGGCACACTTTGAGATCCCTGTGCTAAATGAAAAGCCCCCAAAATAAGTCTGGCCCCAGCAGTACCCCCAAAGAAAGTCCTCACTTCTTGAGATGACCCCTGACCATCCCACAGGCCTGGCTGGGCTGCCTCTGCTTCAAGAAAGAACTGCTCTGGGGGTGCTGTGGCTCTAGTTCCCTTTAATTCTTGAAGGCCATTGTCAGGTGCCTCCTTGCGGTACTCTGTGTGCCTGGCCCTTTGTTTTTTGCCATTCGCATCAGCTCGAGCTCTTTCTGGTCAGGTTCCCGGGTGCCTTAGCGCCTTCCTAGGGCTGCACCAGCCTCATCTTAACACACAGGTAGACAGCAGGTGCTTCACAAATGCCCATGGGTTGTAAAGCAGAGCTGTTGGAAGCTGAGCACAGCGGGGGAGGGGGATGCCGCCACACCCCAGGAACTCCTACTTGCAGAAGGGAACACAGACAGTACCTCTCTGCTGTTTGGGAAGCCTCAGAATGAACTAGTCCTGGTGGCCTGTGGGGGAGGCCTGGAATGTGGGACCATTGATGGATGATGAGGGGCTCATGCCAGAAGGGGGAGGGGAGGAGGGAGGCTGAGAACTGCAGATCTACCTTTGTCCTCTGCCTGCTGTGTGCCCTCGGAAAGCCCCCTGTCTGAGATGCTTGAGGTTACCCATTTTCAATATGGGCATAGTGACCATGCCAGTCTTCAAAGTGCTGTGAGGAGGGTGCCCACAGTATGTTGTTTAAACCTTAACACCCTCCCTGGAGCTAGAAGCAGCAGCCCCATTTTACAGGCTCGGAACCGGGTTCCTGAACCAATGTCATTTGGCAAGGGCATATGGCCAGGAAATGGCCGGGCTGGGGCTGGGGCTAGGCCGGTGGGGGGGGGGCAGGTTCTAGGTATGTTTGTGCCTCTGCATCACCTCATTTCTCTAAACAAGGACACAGTTGAACATTGACCTCTGCCTGGTGCTGCATCCTATCCAGAACCTGGGAGTGTGCTGGGAAGGTTGGGGAGGGGGAGACACACCCGCAGTGAGGGCCTTAGCTGGTCAAAGCAGAGGGTCTGCAAGTCAGGCAGGCATTGAGGAGGAGGCCAGCTTCAGATAGGACAGGTGATGGGGTAGGAGCTGCATAGGCAGATGGGTGGAAGTAAATGTGAACAAACCCCATGCAAAACCACACCTGTGCTGGGTGGGTGCCATCCACGCCTTCTGTTCAAGCAGCTGATAGTTAAACCTATGGTGTCATTCATCTTCAGCACAACCCTGGATAACCTGATGCCATGTCTGCCCAGGAGCCAGAAAGACACAGGTGGGAACCCAGACATTCCTCCTTAGTGTTAGGGTGACCTTGCACTCTGACCCCTCATCTTTTTTTGTTTTGAGGTATGATCTCGCTCTAGCCCAGGCTGACCTAGAATTCACTATGTAGTCTCAGGGTGGCCTTGAATTCATGGTGATCCTACCTCTGCCTCCCGAGTACTGGGATTAAAGGTGTGCGCCACCACGTCCAGACTCATCTTTTGTTTTGAGACAGGGCCTCACATTGTAGCCCAGCCTGGCCCAGAACTCACGATACAGCCTAGGTTGGCCTCAAACTCATGGTCCTTCTGCCCCAGTCTCCCAAGTGCTGGGATCACAGGTGTGCACCACCCTGCTCAGCTTAGACCTCATCATAAGACAGAGTAATTATGCTGCTCTTCAGCCCATGTCCCTCTCCATAGCATCTACGGAGTGCCAGCTATGTGCTGAGCCCTGAGCTGCGTTTGGGATCTGGGGATAGCCAGGTCAGGGGAGCATGGTTATTAGGCAGGCTGGACACTCCCCTAGCTTACACTACATGCATCACTGGGGTCTGTGGTGCTGGTGGCCTTGGTGGCATTCCACTGGTCTCTCCTTTCTATTTCCCTTGGGAATTCTGAGCTCTCGGCAGACCTGTCTCTGCCCCCGGCTTTCCCCTGGCACCCAGCCCAGGGTCATTGTAAGACGGTCTAAGAGGGCATGTGATGATCTAGGGGTACTCCAGCCCTAAGGAGCCTACAGGTATGGGGGTACTTCTCCACACTGATAGGCATGCAAGGCTAGTTCACTTACTTGTCCTTGCTGGTAGGTGTCCTTCCTGGATCCAGGTTTTCCAGAGCAGTTCCCTTGATTTTCTCTGCGGCATACCTTCTCCTACAGCAGCTCCACCAACCCTCCCAAGGAATCTCTGAGGCACAGCTCTGAGTGTGGCACTCCTGGTTCTAGGCCCCAAACATCTGTGCTATTGATTGGGCTCTCCATGGTCCATGCCTTCCTTCACCCCTGTTTGTATCTCAGAATCCTCCTGGACTCCTTGATTGTGTCTGGTAGCTTGTTCCCTCCCAACCACAAACCTGGAATTTCCTTGCCTCTGGGCCTTGGTTAGTGTCAGGAGGCCCTGACCTCCCTCTAGTTCTGCCACTTGAGATTCCAGTCATCTCTCGAAGACTCCTTGTGCAAGATTTCCCCATCCAGAATGGGAGCTGAGGATGGTGGGGGGTGTGTGGCTCTGTTGCTTCTGCTCCTTTTGTGTTCTGGTCCCCAGAAAATGTCTCTGGCTCACAGTGTGCACCTGGTGACTCTGAACTGAGTGAGAAATGAATGAGAGGAGGTCCTACAATTCCAAATAAAGAGCAAATTCCCTGTGGCTGCGTGATGGAGGCTGTGTGATGGAGGCTGCATGGGAGGTGGACATGGAGGAGGGCAAGAGACCTTTTAGAAGCTCTGTGGTCATCGGGTGATTGGAGATGATGGCTGGGGAGGAAATGAAGAAAAAGAGACAGGGCAGAGCACTATTGGAGGGGGCTGGATGCAGGAGGTGGGTGGTATGGACCAGGAAGGTGACCTGGAATTCTGGCATTGATGACTGTGAGTGAAGGCACCCCATTTGCACTGTATTGATGACTGTGAGTGGAGGCACCCCATTAGCACTGTGAAGGCAAGTGACTGAATGCATGGCTGGGACCCAGGCTCTTAACCCACTGTGTTTCAGTTTACCTAAAGACAAGATGGGGTGAAGCCAGTCCGCATCCCATTTTCAGAAGAACTGACCCTCATTATGAAACTAGAATACGGGTCATAGTGAAATCACAGGAACAGATTTGCCTCCTACCTGAAAAACTTTGGAGCAGGAACAAAACTCTGAAACAATAGCACTTGAGATGTTGTTGGATATCAGGTGATGAAAGGAAGGGATTCTTGAGCAATGGGAAAGAGAGAAGGGGAGCCCTCTGTCTGCCCAGCATCCTGCCTGGCTATTGTCCTGGCTTGTTTTCAGAGGAGCCCAGTGAAACTGTGGCCTCCCTAAGCTAAGAACAGAGAGTTTGGAGCCCAGGAGCCTAGCATGACAGACACCAGAGGACACAATGAGCAAGGAGGGCTGCTGAGCTTGGTAGCAGCACCTCAAGTGACCAGCTAAATGCCAACTGGCATGTATGTGAGCACATTCCCCCAAAGCCAGAAGAAAGACCACTTTGGAAGGTTCTAGGGAGCAACACTTGAAGCTCATGGAAGTCCAAATATATTGCATGCCCTATTAGATAGGAAGATGCTATAATTCTTGGAGCACTGGGTAGAAAGCTCTAGAGGGTTTTAACTAAAATTTGCTTGACTGAACTTACAAGCAAGGCCTTCAAGGACCAACCTGCTTCTCAATGACTTATGTCCCAAAGTAGCACACAGAAGTACATGTTGGAATACAAAAATATGTAGCTTCCAATAAGATAAAATCCCTGATGTTCAGCACCCATTAAAAATTACCTAGCATAGCCGGGCGTGGTGGTGCACACTTTTAGTCCCAGCACTCGGGAGGCAGAGGTAGGAGGATTGCCATGAATTCAAGGCCACCCTGAGACCACATAGTGAATTCCAGGTCAGCCTGAACTAGAGTGAAACCCTACTTAGAAGAAAATTACCTATCATATAGAGAAGCAGAAAAGCCCAACCCACATGAAAAGTCAGTTATTGAGACTAACCCAGAAGTGAGGCAGGTGATGGAACTAGAAGACAAAGGTATTAAAGAGTTGCTAACTATGGACAATACATTTAAAACTCTAGGGAAAACCCAATAACTCGATTCATGAATGATATTAAAAAGAAACAGGTCAAACTTGTAGAGATGAAGATGTGACAGGTTCCACCTGATAGGAGAAAAGACTGGTGAATTGAAGGTAGCAATAGAAACTATCCAAAATGGAACATAGGGAATAAAAAAAGTTAAGTAAATAGTCAAAAGAGCCTTAGTGAAATGTGAGAAATGACAAGTAGTCTAGCATGTATATCAGTGGACCCCAGAAAAATGATCAAACACTGAAAAATTTACGATTTAGATGATAGCTATAAATCTAGAGACCCCAAAAGCTCAAGAAACCCCCAAACAGGAGAAACAAACAACAATCAGGGACACTATCATCAAATTCCTTAAAACTAGTGATACAGAGAAAAATCTAAAAACAGAAGCTTCACAGGAATCTTACAGGAAGGAAAGCAAGAATGATGGCAGACTCCTCACTGGTGACAATGGCAGCTGGGGGACAGTAGAACAATGTCTGGAGTTAGTTTTTATTAAAAGGCATCAACCTGGAACTTTTTATATAGGAAAGAAAAAATCCTTTCCAAAATGAAGGGTACATTAGGAGATTGGGATTGGCCTTAATACTGTTTCACCTTCTAGGCTACAAGGTCCTAGCCGCTCCTGGCCAGGAAACATTGGTCCAGGTAACCCATCACTGGCACATTCTTACTTTCTCCCTGGGTTGAGTTCCTGGGGATCCAACCTGAGTAGGGACAATATTCAAGTGAGTCAGCCTGGGACTTACTACTGGAATGTCAAACCTCACAGAATCTCACCTTCCCAGGGCTCTAAGTGAGAGAGGGATGCTGTTCACTTGGAGGTGGGTGGTATGTGACCTGTCCAGTTCTATGGGGTTGTGCTGTATGCTAAGGACCCCTCCCTAAGGGGAAGGACTGACCCCTTGGACCCAGGTGCTCAGAGCCAACATGGAGGTGTCAGGGGATGGGGATGGGGTACAAGGTGTGTTAGGCACAATGACCTTGTCCTTGACATCCACTGCTCACATGAGAGTATGAAAGCAGAAGAGAAACCGTGTAATTTAAAAAAAAACCAACAAACCAGAAAAAATTTATATTATAGCTATTCACAAGGTCACAGGCAGTTTCCATGGCTACACCAATGCATGGAATCCTGTGATGAGGAAATGGGGCTCTCCTTAGCCCCACACATGACCCTGGATGAGAGAAAGAGAGTAGTGCTGGTGCCAGGACTGTGATTTCCACAGTTAGAGTAACACTGTCATTCTCGATGCTCCAAAGTTCTGGCTAAGTTTTCAGGTTCAACATCCCCCAGACAGGACAATGCTGAGAGTCCCTGAGACAGGAATCTTGTTCTTATTTCACAGGTTGGGCACTAGAGAGAGGCACTCAGGTCACTGGGAAATAGCAGAGGTGTGTGACATGAGTCTCGGGTCCTTTAAGGGTCACATCTCTGGCTGCTGGGCTCAGACAGAAATGCCCTGAGATTCTTATCACAGCAGGGCACCCAGGACAAGTGAGTTGAGAGCTGCCAACCCCTGCTGGAGTTGGAAGCACTGCTCTGTGCCCAGGCTCTTCCCTTCCTCTCCCTTTAAGTGGTTCTGGTTTCCTTATTATCTGCTTGGGGTCCCTGTCTCCGTCTCCCCTCTTGGCTGGGCTCACACCCTCTCCTACTCTGGATCTTCAGGGCCTGGGCTCTGCTGAGTCCTCTCTGCTTGCCTTGCGCTTGATGACCATCTCCCTGGAGCCACTGCACACCTCATCGCTGTCTCAGGCTCTTGCTCAGGTGTCAGCTCAGGTTGGGCCTCTAGGACCCTCCTGCCTACTCACCTGTACTTCCTCTGGGTATTCCTCCTAGCACACAGCCTATCTATCAAAGTAAACCTGCCTGAGACATCACCCAAGCCCACCAGTAGCTGAAGCCTGCATGACCCCTGCCCTGTGGTAGCAGACAGGGCAAATCCTCCACTTTTCTTTTCTTTTTTTTTTTTTTTTGGTTTTTCAAGGTAGGGTCTCGCTCTAGCCCAGGCTGACCTGGAATTCACTCTGTAGTCTCAGGGTGGCCTTGAACTCATGGTGATCCTCCTACCTCTGCCTCCCGAGTGCTGGGATTAAAGAAGTGCGCCACCACACCCGGCAAATCCTCCACTTTTCTAAGGCTCTCTGTCCTGCTTCATACATGCTTGAGCTACACTGGGAGGGAGGGAGGTACCCCAAACTCTCCTGCCCCTCCCCATTCCATGCCAGACTTCCACCCTCTCCTGTGACTCCCTCTCCATCCTTCTATGTATCAGCAGGGTTGGTGCTGATCAGAGTCAGGTCAAGGGACTCCTCACTCCTTTCCTGCCTAGACTTCTCCCAATATCTGTCCATGGCCAAGTGTCTGCTGGGCCTAGGAAAGCAACACCAGCATTAATTGAGCAAGCAGGTACAGAGTGGGCCAACCTTGAAGATGACCAAGTGGGGAAACTATACATTCTATCTCCCCAGGTTGGGGAGTGGGAGAGGGACCAAACAGGGACCTACTTCCTGCCCCTTCCCCTATCGCTTCTCCACGTCAACAGGACTGAGACAGGTCAGGTCCTAGACAGGAATCTTGAGTTCTATAAGCTCCAGAGCACAGTATCTTAGAGAGAGAGAGCTTGGGCCCAGCTCCTTCTTGGAGGTCTCTAAAAACACAGCCCTGGAAGGCTTGTTTCCTGCCCCGTCCCCCACTCACAGACTTAGCACTATAGTTGTCAGGGTAGAGTCTCACCCCTGATGACCTTGGTATTGACTATGTGACTTGGCCAATGGAGCAGGAGCAGAAGTGACCGTGTTCCAGTTTTAAGTCGTGTCTTGAGGAAATCTTTATTCCTAGGATCAGGACAGTTGTGCCCAGGAAGCAGCTGTTCAGAGAGGTGGAGCCATGGACGAGCCCCCAAGAGCCTGTCCTGTCCATTCCTAGTGGGTGGAGCTACCCCAGACCCCTGCAGGCCTGGAGTAAGAAAAGCTGTGCTCACTGCTATTTGTTGCTGAGCACTAGGGGCCACTTGTTACACAGTCACTATGCTAATAGCTGGCTATTGCATACAATAGCCATCAACTCTGATACTAAGGCTGAAGCATAAAAAACACTAAGTGTTGGGCATGGTGTGTCACTTTTAATCTCAGCATTTGAGGAGGATCACTGTGAGTTCAAGGCCAGTCTGAGACTACATAGTGAATTCTAAGTTGTCATGGTTTGACCCAGGTGTCCCCCACAGACAAATGAATGTGTTCTGACTGATTGATCCTCAGCTGATGACAGTTTGGGTTTTACAACCTCACTGGAGCTGTGTTGTTGGGGGTGGGCTTATGGGGGTTATAAGCCAGCTTCCTCTTGCCAGTGTTTGGCCCACCTTCCTGCTGCTCTTTGCAGTGCTGTGGCAGAGGTGGTGTCCACCCCTCTGCTCATGCCATCATTTTCCCTGCCAGGATGGAGTCTCCCCTTGAGAGAGCCAAATAAACCCATTCCTCCACAAGCCGCTTTTGTTTGGGTTCTTTCTGTGCAGTAAATAGAAAGCTGACTGCAACAGTTTTGGTACCAGGATGTGGGGTCATCTGTTGCTACTAGAACCCTGATTCTGTGGCTTTGGACCTTTTGGAAGTGATCTGTAGGAGGAATATGGAAAGATTTGAAATCTTGGCCTAAGAGATACCTTGCAGTGCTGTGAGCACAGCTTCATGGACCATTCTGGTCAGAGTTGAAGAACTATGGACTGTGAGGTTTGGCTTACGAGGGTGAGAAAGAATTTGGTCAGGAATGTGCCAGAAGCAGTTTGTGTGAGAGGCTTGCTGCATTCTGCCTGCCTGTGTCCTGGGAACCTGTGCAGGGTTGTTTTACGTAAAGATGGATTGGTGTGAGCATGTGGAGATGGCACAGAAGCAATGAAATCTTTGGGTCATAACTGCTGCCCGTTCACCTGCAATTGTTTGAGAGATGACAACCATTGAGATTGGGCCAGGTGGTCTGCATTGGAACAACAGGAAGAATGTGGACTCTTTGAAGTAAGGGGCCTGAATGCTCTGTTCCCCCCTGAATTAACAAGTTGGTAGCCACCTGGTTCTGTGGAATGGAGATTGGTTAGAAAGAGAGGGTCATTGGATTTGCAACACAGTTTTGTTTTTGAAAAATGGCCATCAGTGATGTGAAGCAGGTGTGTTAGATTGCCTGCATGGAAGCCTGATGGAGCCATGAGGATGAACTGTGGGTTGCAATGGAGACCCAATAAGATGCCAGGACTATGGATGGCTGCCAAGGCGAGCTGCCAGCACCGCATGAAGTTTTTCCGGACTGTAAGTAGCTGAGCTGGAGGGGCGAAATCAAATCTCCAAGAGACTTGTGCAAATGTAAGATCCTTGAACTTGTGGTTAGAGATTGAGGTTTCCCTGCTTGTTTAAAATCTTGTTTTGGTTCAATCTGTTTTTGCCATGCCTCATGTTTTGCAGTGTGAATGTTCTGTGCCATTACGGGTTTATTTTTTCGTATTATGGCTCAACTGAAAGCTGTGGGGACTTCAGAGTTGAGCTGAACACATTGTATTTGCATCATGTATGATTGATTATTAGTTTGTGGGAGCCAGGGGTGGACTGTCATGTTTGATTCAGGTGTCCCCCACAAACAAATGAATGTGTTCTGACCAATCCTCAGCTGATGACAGTTTGGGTTTTATAACCTCACTGGAGCTGTGTTGTTGGAGGTGGGATTATGGGGATTATAAATCAGCTTCTCCTTGCCAGTGTTGGGCACACCTTCCTACCACTGTTTCCAGTGCTGTGGCAGAGGTGACGTCCACCCCTCTGCTCATGCCATAGTTTTCCCTGCCAGGATGGAGTCTCCCCTTGAGTCCATAAGCCAAATAAACCCATTCCTCCACAAGCCGCTTGTGTTTGGGTTCTTTCTGTGCAGCAACTATAAAGCTGACTGCAACACAGGCCATCCTGGGCTAGAGAATGAGACCCTACTTAGAAAAACAAAACAAAACAAAAAACCCACGAAGTACAATGTGGGATGAATGTAGATATGGTCTCGTTGCTGGGACGAAATACTTGACAAAAGACCCCAATAGAAAGAAAAGGGTTATTTCAGGCTTACAATTCTGAGGGCAAGTCATCATGACCGGAAAGCATGGCAGAACACAGTTGGGCATCACATCTTGCTAAGGCAGCTGGCAGAAAGCTCAGGAGAGTGAGCTGGCTAGCACTGGAAAGTTGGGTTACTAAACCTCAACATCTGCCCCACTGACACACCTCCTCTAGCACAGCTCCACCTCCCAAACTGCCACCAGATGGGAACCAAGTATGAGAATCACAAACACATGAGGCCATAGAAGACATTTCACATTCACACTACCTCCATGAATAAAGGAGGGGCAGCTACAAGTCCAGTTCCCCCCCCCTCCGTGTTTCCCAACAGGCAAAGCCTGACTGAGACCCTGGCTCCTTGGGAAGGTCCCAAAGAAGCTGCCCTTTATCAAAGAACAAGAGGGTGCCATGCTGGTAAAGTGGCAGAGTGGAAGCAGCCCTCCAGGTAGATGTAAGAATATTCTGGAAGGTCCAAGTGATACTGTTTCCTCCTGGCCAATGGCTGTGAAGGACACAGGGTGTGTCTGGGTATGTATCTTTACATATGTATGTGTGTGTGTGTGTACGCACGCATGTGTGTACATGTGTCTCTGTGTGTATTTGTGTGTGCCTGTCTGTGTGCTGTATCACTAATGTGAGGGAGGAATAGGACAGGGGCAGCAGGAGGCTCAAACACCTCCCATTCCATAGAAGGTAGCCAGCCCGCCCGACAAGCAGGACGGCCTTCAGCTCCTGGCTGAGTCCCAACTCTTATTTTTACCTGGTGCCACCATGAGTTCTCTCCTAAATTTGAACAGGAATGCCCCAGGGAGGCCCCTCCTTGTAATACACTCTGCAGAGCCATGCCATCTGCCTGTCACGCCCTCTGGCCTCACCCTCACACTACTTGCACTGATGGGTCCACTGCCAGGCCTCCTGGCCAGTGACTTTACAACCCCGAGCAGCCAAGGCCTTGGCAAAGCCCCTTCCTGGGGCATTTTTCAAATGGTAATTTTCCTTTTGAAAAACGCAGCTCTGCTGGGCATGGTAGTGCATGTCTACCTCTGCCTCTCAAATACATATCAGTACATTTGGGAGGCAGAGGCAGGAGGATTGCTACAAGTTCGAGGCCAGCCTGGACTATGTGGGAAGACCCAGTCTCCTATATAAATAAATAAAATTTAAAAACCAAAAATAAAATAGGGCTCAGAGATCTTCAGGAGAGGGCAGGTGGGTACATAAGGGTTTATCTTGCAGATTAATGTGTATTCAATCTAGAATGGCAGTCTTTACTCCAGGTCTTGGGGGGGGGAGAGGCTCCCCTACTCCAGAGTCACCTGACATACTGTGGCTGCAGCTGCCTCGCTACTTCCTATACCAGTCCCTCGGTTGCTGAGGGAACCCGGATGCCAAAGAAGTCTGGAGGGACGTCCAGATGTGAGCAGATGCTGCCTTGGGTTCTGACAGTGATTGTCCCAGTTTTGGGGTCACATGGTGCCACCCACAGGCTGCTGCACCATCTAGACTTGGGGTTGGCCCTCGGGCTGCAGGAAAACGCCCGCCACACTCTCATGTACCAGTCACATGCTGGTGCTGGGCTTGGTGACTCCTGGGGCCAGCAGCTTCTGGCCTCAAGGGGTCCTAATTCGACCGCAGATGGGACTGGAAGGAGACACACCTGAAACAACAGGCAGAAAGGAGCAGGTGAGAGGACCCTGGGGGAAGGTTTTGGAGAGTTCCAGAAATGAGAAGGAAGCCAGCACTAAGAACACAGTTAGAATGGGACAAGCAGCAGAGGCTGGGCAGCAAGTCTGTTCCTCCCTAGGGGTTTGAGTTGCACCTAAGGCTGGAATTGGGCTTTAAGCAGAGACCCTCTACCACACATGGCAAAGAACCATTCAGCAGCCTCCTGCTCTGCTCTGTGTCCAGGTTCTAGAGTCTTCCATCATGCTCCACCTGTCATGTTCCATCTGCTTTTACAGGGGCCTGAGATCTTCCCGGCGATAGAAGGGGACTGTTTTTATGAGCTAGGAAACTGGAACAGAGAGGTTTAGAAATATGTCTAGATTCACCATCAGGGAAGAGTCTAAGCCAGGTTGTAAATAACTGCAGAGAGCATGGCTGACTCTGCAGAGCCTGTTCCCCAAACTCCCTGCCTCTTTCCCTCTCCCTCTCCTCTTCCTCTCCCTCTCGGCCTTGCGTTCTCCCCAACTCCTGATCAATGAACTGGATGCTTCCAGGAAGAAAGTAAGACACAGCCTAATGTGATACAAAAGTGATTACTTAAGGCACTGTGTCATGAAAGAACCCTTTTCTGAGACAGAGATCTGTTTAGTAATTAGGGGGCGTCTCATGTGGGAAGACCCAAAAAGGTAAAATCATAGTTGACTGTATTTTTAATTTTGTAGGTGGGTTTGCACGGAACCTGGAGCCTCCTGCATAATGAGTATTTTAACCAAACAAACTCCAGACACCAGCAAACAAACACCAGCAGCTCTTGAGTCGACCATGTGTGGTAAAGGCGAGCTTGCTAGAGAAATGGATGTAAGCCCCTTCCCACCCTTCCTTCTGACCAGAACTGATTCTCTTGGGCTGAGCCCTCTAGAACAGAGGTGGATGAGTATTATGAGCCACTCGGGCCTGGGGGACTCCAAGTAAACTCTGAGTAAAAGGGAGTCCCGAGTCCCAAGTAGGCGTCTTGGCATCTGCCTTTGAATTGGAAATGTGAATATCTTTATATTGTTTTAGGAAAGTTCCCTAATGTACCAGTGAGATTGTATATGCCAACCCCAAGTGGAGAGATTTGGAAAGTATGGTATAAACATGACGTTTCAAACACCACAAGGTGAGGCCCTTGACAAATGCTACTGGAAGCTAATGGTACTGAGGGTCCCTTCCCCTCCTTCCCCTGCAGCCTTCTCCTAGGAGCTCAGCTGCTCCTGGCAGGCTGAACCAGAGCACTAGGGAATGTACTGATAGGCATGTAATAGTCCAGAGACCTGCAAGCTGGGGGGGGGGCAGGGCCCAGGGGAGCCTACAGTGAGGTACCCTTGGCAAGCACCAGAATGGAGAGGCCCCATTAGAGAGACCTTGATCACACCCACTTGTGAGGGTTCAAAGCCCATGAGATGCCTAGGAAGGCACCCAGCTGGTGTTCTCACCCTCAGAGGGAGCAGAGAAAATTCAGGGGTGTTTCAGCAGCCACGGATTACCATTCAAAGTACCCAGATGGTCTCTCCTGCCTCCAGTGAAGGCAGCAATGTGATGCCTCTTTGTGACACCTGCTCCCTTCCTTCCCTACCCACCCTTCAGGGCTCAGTTCAAACTCCACCTCCAGGCAGCTTTCCTGATTGCTCCTGCTTGGGGTGGCTTCCTCTGCCTCCTCACCCCATGCTGCTGTCCATGCAGAAGCAGCTCACACTAAAATTTAATCCCGTTGAAATGTGCATGCATCCCTCTCCAACCTGCCCCCAGCCTGGGTCTCAGAGTCTTCCATGCAATGTTCCCCTGATGCTGTCAATTCTATAAAAACAAAACCCGTGGATGGCCCACAGGTCCAAGGCTAATCCACAAACGCCATGCCCTACAAATTTGAAGGAGAATCTTCCTCCAGACGCAGTGGGGCTGCCTCCCCACCACTCACACAGCTCATCCTTGTATCTAGTGTGGCCCGGGTTAACCAGCCTGGGATCCACTGAAAGAAGGTTTTCAGAAGCGGTGTTGGTTCAGTTCTGGGCCACCACTCCAGCACCTCACCATGCTGGCATCTGCCCATTGCCCACCATCCCAGTCCAGATGCCCAGGGTGGCCTCCATGGAGTGTCTCGGCTTCACACCTGCCCTCTGCATTCTCCCTCCACCTTGCAGCTCACAACAATCTATATGACCACTGCCCTCCAAGACTTGGACTTCTACATAAAGCCCACACATAGAACAGGGTTTTGCAGAGCTAGACCTGGCCGTCTCCCTGCATATCTCCACCTCCTCCCCTACAAGACCCCAGGATGGTAAGGCAACAGTCCTCATGTCATAGCCCATTAGTGTAAAGCAGAAGGCCACAAGCTTGGGCTCCATACCCTAGTGTTACCCTGAATTCCGTGTTCTGACATCAGCCCACCTGTGCCCTAGAGTTCCCAGGCCTTCCAGGGCAGCTCTCAGCAAGGGGCACTGGGCAGAGACAGAGGCTAGAGTGGCTTCAACAACTGGAGCCTTGCAGGGACCTAATTCCTAGGAGAGCAAAGAGTTTTAGAAGGAAAGACAGGGCACCTCTGGGTTGCAGCCTCTGCCTTGGAGGAGAGAAAGAAGAGCTGGCAGGCAGCGAGGCCCCTGCCTGGACAAAGCTCCTCGGAAGCAAACCCAGAGGGGATGAGACTACAGGAAAGCCAGAAACAAGAGAAGCTATGAGACCCTTGGAAGCCCCCTCTCTGGCCCCCTATGGCTCCATGAGGACCTAGCAGCCTTGGCTTGAGAACACACCTGCATAGGTGCAGCCAAGCACCCACAGGAAGGCAAAAGCACCCCCATTTTTGAGTGATCCTCCCAAGACCTGAGGATAGAACCCACTATCCCTCTACTCAAATCAACATTCTTACAGCCCTGATCAGGGTTTGTGGTTCGGAATGGAGGGGTGTGTGGGAGTAACAGAGGAGCGGGAGCTGAGTGGACAGCTTGGGCCGTCTGCCACTCCTCGTGCTCAAGAGTTTTGAGCCCAATGCAATTGACTGAGAAGTGATAAATCTCCCCCCTGAGCTTGGTCATTAACTCTTCACTGGAAGACCGAAGGCCGCACTGCAGGTGTGGGTCCCCAGAGTGTGAAGCCTCATTCGGAACCTGCACTAGGCCCAGGCACTTAGATCTAGCCTTAAATGTGCAAAACTGGGGTTACCATATAAGTGAAAGATAGATTTGGCAGGAACAGGGACTTGAACTTGATCTCAAAACCACTCTGCACTCCCTCAAAAGCAGGACAAGGAAGGAAGGGCTGAGGCTTAACCAGTCTATGGGGCTTAGCCCAGCAGATCTTCAGGGGCCCCCTGGGGAGCATGAGATGATCTTATCCTCCCCAGTTTTCCACAGTTAGGAAACTGAGGTCTAGAAGGGGAGAGTGGCCAGTTGTGGTGGCACACGTGGGGAGGAAACTGCTGAAGAAGCAGGAGAGAATGACTGGTCCAAGGTCACTCAGGACGGTGGATAGAGGTGGGTACACTTTCTCCTCTAGCTCTCTTGTCCCATGCTGGCATAGCAGCTGGAGTCTGGGGGTCTGAAGAGCCCCCCACCTGCTGGAGAGGGGAGAAAGGGAATACTTCCTTCCTGTGTTCTTGCACCCTATGGCACCAGCCTGCCCAGAGCCAGCAATGCTCCCCAGCTCTCCATCCCTTCCTACAAGCACCCGAGATGGGAATCTGTGACACCAGCTTTACTCCCAGAAGGGAAAAATGGCTCGTATACTTTCCTACTGGTCTGAACTTTTTTCTGAGGGGGTTGGGGTGGGGGTGGGGGGAGAGGAGATGGAAGTTTTCACTATCCCTGGAAGCTTGCCAAGATCTGGGTTGGCATGGGGAGAGGGGGCATCAGGGGGAAGGCTGGAACTGTCTCTCTGACCTCCTGAACTCCAGTTTACAGGCATGCTGGGACTCAGGCCTCTGGGACTCTCTTATCCTAGAGAAGGTCAGTGAACTTGACCCTCAAGTTTCTTGCCCCAGAATCACAAGACACATACCAGCAGAACCATGTGTACCTATGTGACCCTGGCCTTGGAGGACAGGACACTGAGCAGGTAGGAAGGTGGAGCTGGGAGGGTGGATGTGAACCCACTCTTAAGAGTTTGGTGCTTAGAGTCTTGTGATTTCTGACTGGGAAAACACAACAGCAGCTTGCTGTGTCCCGAAAGTCCCCTCTATTTAAGAGGAACAGACAAGATAGACAAAAGATGGTGACAGGGGATCTTCCACCTTGGGTGAGACACTTGACTTCTTCCAGTGTCAGTTTCCTGGTCTGTCAAACAGGGTTCTGACCCCCTTCTATGGGGATTGGTAGACAGGCTGTGATGGTAGCCCAGCGCATGGAGCTAGCGGAAGGCAAGTCAGTGCATGCAACAGAACATCTCAGCTCCAGGTAGCAGAGCAGGGACGGGACCAGGTTTCAGGTCTCTTTCCACAAACTTTCCCTCTCCAAACCCCTGCCCCCCAGGCCACCCTTGGAGTGAAATGATGACTATCTTCCAACAGTGGGTCTCCCACCTCTCCGTTAAGCCCCTGCTGCCCTCCTCAGAGCACTCAGAGGGTGAATCATGATGGGATGGGTAGCGCCAGACAGGCACCTGTGTTAGAACAGGGGACCTGATGCAAGGTGGGCAGGGCAGGCTGCAGTGGGTACTCCAGACAGATGGATGGACACAGAGCCCAGGCTTCCCAGCCTGCCCCCACACCGTGACCCACACGTCCGCTTGGCCCTTACCTTGAACCATGGGAACCACGCTGCCCCGGCTGGCGGAGGACTTGGGCGCACGTGACAGGGCAGGCGTCCCTCCGTCCGGGGCACAGCTAGTAGCAGCTGCTGAAGCCCAGGCCACAGTAGTGGCGCCTGCGGGGGGGGGCCGGGCGGGCGAGAAGAGCGCCTTGAAGCCCCGCGAGGGCCCCCGGGGGAAGCAACTGCGTGGCCAGGCGGGGGGGCCCCTGCCAGCTGCGCTGCGGCCGCGGCTCTGGACGCCCGCTGCCTCCCGGCGAGCGGCACGCGCGCGGCTCTAGCCCAGTCCCGGGCACGGGGCGCGCGCTGGCGGGGAGGGCGCGCGCCAGAGCCCGTGGGGAGCGCGCACCGCAGTCCCGCGCGCGCCGTCGGCAGGGGCTGCGGGGATCGGCCCGGGAGCTGTCCCTGGTGCTGACGGGCTTGTCCGAGGTCGCCAGGGCTGCTGGCCCCACCCGCGGGGAAGGGGGGGGCAAGGGGCGCCCGCACCCTGGTGTGCACCCTGCGGGGGCTCCCCCAGCTCTCCGCCTGCATGTTTGGGTTTTGGCGTTTGGTCTCCTGCCGCTTTGGGATTCGCTGCCTATGGACAGTGCAATTTTGGAGCAAGTCCCTGGTTCTCTTTGTTTTGGGGATGAAAACAGGGCCTTGAAAGCTAGCCTGTAATGAAAGTCAAAGACGTCCAGATGCGTCCAGATGTGTGGCACATTTAAGTGGTTAATAAATGCACACCCTTGCTATTAATTGATGCCATTTTCCGGGCTTGACTTACAAAGCAATGGAGAGGAGAACAATGTGTACTTTGCACCACCGGGCTGTTGGGTATTTGGGGCCTGCAGCTTCCTCTGGTCTCTTGGGTATCCAACAGGAAAGAAAGCAGAGTGATTCCATCTAATCCCCCAGAGCAATGCTAGGCCAGCAGCTGGAAGTTCAAATAAGGCCGATCTGAGCTACACGTAAGGAAGAACTTTCTGGCCTTTCTACTTGAGAGGTGTTCTTCTGAGGCTGGGTCCCATCTGCACAGATGGTCAAAAGGGAGCCATGGCCACAGACCCCCAAGCGGAGGGAAGTCTGCAGTGCAGGGAGCTTTGCGGTACAATGCACAGCACTCAAGGAACTGTCCCACTCACTGGGATCACAGTCCAAATGCTTGCTTTTATTGTTATTTACCTGATGCCCCCTAAGGAGCTCTGTCCAGCTGGGAAAAAACCTACATCTGCCCATTTTGGAGACAAGGATAATGAGGACATCCAGGGGTGAGAAAACTGTTGGAGTCCAATTCCCCTTTGTACATAGACTGATCAACTTGTTCCCATGTCTGTCACAAAATCAGGGGAACAGGCCAGGGAGCTTCATGTGCTCTGCTTGCTGCCTCCCTGCAGGGCCCTCCCACAGGTCCCTGCTGTGTCTCTCAGAACTGCTCAGGTCTTTGGCCCCGGAGTTTTCTTACAACAAACTGGAAACACCCTTCGTTACACTTAACTAACGGTAGAGCTGTTCCCTGCCGCTATGAGTATCTCTGTCCCTTGCAAGCTGGATAATTAAACGTCACCAGCCTCATTTCCCCGGGGACCAGCGGCCGTGTTTGATTCATTAATTAATTGCACTCAGAACCTGCTTCAACTAGGCACTTATCTCCCAGTAAACATCACTTGTTACGTGCTCAACGAGATCCAGTCACAAGGCTAAACACTTGCACACATTTGTCTCATTTAGCCTGCTCGGCCAGGGTGAGCAGAGCCCTGCTTTGCAGGTGAGACACCCCCCCCCCCCCGGTAGGCACAGACCCGTGCTGTAGCTCATGGACTCCCAAGCCTAAGCCCCTTATCCTGCCTAGAGATCTCCCATGCTTGCCAAAGCCCCCACCCAGAGACTGGAAAATGGATACTGATAGCAATTGCAGATGCCAGGAGAGGAGAAAATGCCAGAGAGCAAGCCAGCCAATCAACACCTGGGGGTCGGTCTAGGAATCCTTTAAATCAGCTCACTCACAGCCGCCATCATGACAACTTGGTTTGGGGTTGTTGTCTCAGGACTGTTTAGATCCTGGCAGATATGTGCCAACAATTTCAATAAAACCCCACATCACTGCCAAGCCCTGCCTTGGCTCAGCA
>PVHP010006448.1:5597-17329 GCA_004024765.1 Zapus hudsonius | reverse complement strand
CGAGTTGTGTTTCTGGTACTCACAATAAAGCAGTCTTCTTTAAGTAGAGTTCATTTTAGTTCAACCAAAACTAGTTTTCACATTGCACATGTGTGTATATGGTGTTTGCACATGTGTGTACAGATGAATACACCCCACATCCATACATGTCCTCTTCTGTGTTCATTTGTGTGTTTTCTTGAGATGGAGTCTCTCACTGAGCCCAGCACTGGAATATTTTTGGTCAGGCTAGCTAACCAAAGCGCTTGATCTCTGATCCTCCCAAGACTGGGCCTACAGACATGAGTGGCCATGTCTAGCTATTTATGCTGGGGAATCAAACCCAAGGCAAACCACGCCCTCTCAGGTCCTCATGCTTGTATGGTAAGCGCTCTTACCTGCTGAGCCATATCCCCAACCTTAAGACTACTTTTCTTGTTTTGTTTTTTTAAGGTAGGAAATCACTCTGTAGTCCTTGAACTGGCCTTGAACTCATAGCCTTCCTCCTACCTCAGCCTCCCTAGTTCTGGGACTAACAACGTGAACCATCACATTCAGCTCTGGGTTACTTTTGATGACCTGTAATGTGTACAGTGCATACCTTTTTTACCCTCACTACATCATAGTAACAGAGAGGTGAAGTGACTTACCCAAAGTCACAAAGCCAACAAAGAAGGGCACTGAAAGCAGATTTCGTCTGGATAATGTTGCCTGCCAGACGGTCACCACCCAACTTGTTCTTTGTGTATAGAAGCATGAATCTGATTTTAAGCAAAAGCCCATTTCCAGGAATAGAAATGGGGGAGGTGAGAGGAGGAGGAGTCTCTGATATCTAACTTCACAGAAACAACACACCATCAGGTTTCCTTAAATAGCAAGTTCTCCTAATACATGCAGAAAAGAAGTCTAGCTACACACAGTTCTTCCAGGCTGGCCGGCAGCAGGCCCGGGGGTGGAGGAACGTAGCCCCTCCACTACAGCACGCTTTCCAGTTGCATGGCAACATCAGTTGATGGCAGCGGCAGCTCCATCTCGTCACCATCATCGGCATCTTTCCACAACGCGGAGCTTCGTGGATGAAGCTCAGACCCAACAGATGGCGAAGTGGGTTGAAAATTCCCCAACACTAAACAACGTGTGCTGTGCTCCACAGAGACTCGCTTGCCACTGTGCTCACAGGGCTTGTGTAAGATCAGCTCACTGCCTTGAAGACAGGACCGCTGGGTATGCCAGTCAGATGGGGATGCCTTCATGGTTCAAAGATGACACCTTCTTGAGTTCCCGAGCAAAGGCACAGCATCATATAGTGCTTTGCAAATGTCCCGGCTCAGGGGAGGCTCACTGGCAAGATATATGGGGGTGGAGGTGGGGAACCACTAGTGATCGTGGGGTCAGGCCTTCACACCATGCGTGACCACATATACCTCATGTGGAGGGCGCCAGGTCTTCAGGAGCAAAATGCACATGTCCAGCTGCTGCTCATAACCAAAGTGTCCATCTTCAGAGAAGGAACAAAGTGCTTGAGGGAGGAAGCTTCTGCCAGGATCCGGAGAATTGTAGCCAAGAGTTTTTCCAATGCTCTTTCGGGGAACCTTCCAGAAGAGGTAAGTTTATGTCCCAGGACATATCCAAGCAAGAGCTGGTTCCAGACTTATGCATTCCTAGAAGCCTGGCAGACTTTGGAAGGGGCAGTGCAGCCGTTCTGTAGGTTGTAACATCCTCTATTTTGGCTTCCAGGGCCCTTGACAAGAGCTCCAGGATGACTTGCCCAAGCTCTTCCTTTCCCACACTCACTGGTGCTGGCACCAGGCCAGAGGCACAGTGTTTGTTTTCCCTGCTCATCCTTATGGAAAGCACCCGAGTTTCAGGCAATTTCTCCATTTGTCTTTGTGGGGCCATTGCCTTGTTCTTTCTCAGTCGCCCGTCTCAAGGGGCTTATGACAGAACCATGTGTATCTAACCAGCAGCAAATGATCTGCCTGAGGTCAAGTCTATCCAGACAGCAAATGAATTCAAAGCCCTATGGAGATGGTAGTGCATAAATGCTCGCTACAAGTGCGAGGACCTGAGTCTGAAGCCCCAGCTTACAGTAAATGCTGGATAGGTGTGATGGCCTGCCTATATAACCCAGAACTTGGGAGGTGGAGATGGGGAGCCCCAGGCACACAGGCCAGCTAGAATAGTCCAATTAGTGAGCTGTGCGTTTAAGTGAGAGAACCTGTTTCAATAAATAAGACTGAGAGCGATCAATGAAAAACCCTGCAGCAACCTCTCTCCTCCACATGCACGCTTACTGACATGTACATGCATTCATGTGCATGCATTCATTCACACATATATACACATACATGCATTCATGTGCAAGCATTCATTCACACATATAACACACACATATATACACACATGTACATGCATTCATGCACACATATCTCACATATATATACGTACACACAAAAAAACATTTTCCTGGGGGTCAGAAATCAAGAAACTGTGGTTGTTTTGTAATGTGGGGAGGTATGTGCCCTCCTGTCCCAGGTTGAGAGCTATTAAGCGGTCCATCTTTTAGGCACAGCCAGAAATCCAATGAGGCATGGATGTGTGCAAGGGAGTGAGAGGGTGAAATGGTAAGTGTGCAAAAGAACAGGGAGGTGGGGAGGCACACGAGAGGATGAGACATGCCTCCTTTGCTCTAGTTCCCAGAGACAGCCTTGTCTGTTGGAAAAAGCTCTCATGTGGTGTTTAATTACCCGTACGTCTTAAAACATTATGACAGTGAGCTTGGCGCGCTCATTCTGGAAGGATCATGGAGGATGATGGATGAGGCGATGGGCTGGGAGGACACGTGGGCAGCAGCCCTGAGTCTCTTGAGGATCCTTATTTGAATCACAGGCCAGGCTGATAAGTTCTGCATGGGAAGGATGTGGAGGAGCAGAAGCCCCAGAGATCGAGTTGTTTCTGGACCTTCATTGGTATCAGAGTGTTCTTCACTCCAGAGAGGCTTTAAGTTTCTTCATTTCCACAGGCAAGCCGCTTCCCACTGCTCCAGACAGAACTCATTCATTCACCACACACCATGGTCACAGGGATCAAGGAGAGAATCCTTGCATTTTGGGAGCTCAGAGTTGGGTGAGGGTCTCAAAAGCTGACAGGATAGGGTCCCTTGAGTTGGATCAGGGACTATTCAATTGACACCTAACATCTCTCATGTACTGCTCTGTCACAATCTTTCCTGACATTGCCTAGTCCATAAATCTTCTTTCAGTTGACCACCTTGCAGTGAAGAGTCTAAAAAAATGGCCAGAACCCATCATTCTCCAAAGTCCTCCCTGGCCATGGACCAGGCCCAGGGCTGTGGAGAGATGTTTGCTCACAAAGCTGGGGACATGGTTCGGTGAGTAAAGTGCTTGACTCACAAACATGAGAACCTGAATACAGATCCCCAAAATTCACATAAAATACAGTGGTGGTGGTGGGGGGTGCACACCTGTACCCTCAGCACGTGCAAGCCAGAGATAGGAGGATCCCCAAGGCTTGCTGACTAGCTAGTTTAGCTAAATCAGGGATCTCCAGATTCAGTGAGTCCCTGTCCAAAAAAGTGAGGTAGAAAACTCCCAACATTGACTTCTAGCCTCCGCATATATGCACTCATACTCTCTCACACACACACTTGCACACATGTGCTCCCATACACAACAAACATGTCCACACACTCACTTGCCCAAAAAAGGTCATGAAAATAAAAGATTGACAATTTGGACTGTGCAAAGCCATTACCTTTCTGCTTCTGTTAGTGCGGCTTGTAGAGGAGGTGCACCTGCTCGCTTTAATGAAAGGATGACACGGAACACCTTCTGTGATTGACATATGCAAACACGATGACTTGACAAAATGACATGCCAGACTGAAGCCCTTTCAAGTGGGAAAGACTGGATACTCCCCTCAGGATGGAGTCCCTCACTCCAAAACCACCCCCTAATCCTATGACCCTCTTCAGGCACAGACAATGAAGAGTGGGCCTGTCCCCTTCTCTCCTGTCAGAACCCCTCACTGCCAGCAGCCTGGCACAGCTGACAGCAGCAGATGGGGATGGGGGTGACAGGAGGGAGGGTGTGGGAGGAGAAGGGGAACAGTGGGATTACGTTGGGGAGCAGAAAGGAGCATGGCAGGCCAAGGATGATTGATGGGGGCAAGAGGGAGCCTCAAATCCCACAACTCACACTCACACCTCTCTCCAGGGGAATGAGATGGTGTGGGTTGTGGGAACCCTTGCCTTGGGCACGGCCTTCCTCCCCACCTGGTGATTTGGGGCAACTGAGAAGCATCAGGCTCGGTACTGTAGAAGCAGCTGGCCTTGGCCTTGGCCCGTTATCTTCAACCACTAAGCCTGCACACCCAGTCTTCCCTCACTTGTTTCTATCCCAACACCTGTGAGTGTTCATCATGTCCCAAAGCTTCCTGACACCATCATCGCCAGCCTCTGTGCTGGGATGGTAGAGCCATGAGGCCAGGGCTCTTGCCTTCTGCTGTCTCCCAGCACCAGACCTGTGGCTGTTTGTTAAATGAATGACAGACTTTTGTGTGAGAAAGCACTTGTCGGAGGTTCTGTGGTGCCAGGTGCACAGCTGGTCCCATATGCCAGCCCCGAAGACAAACAGAGATGTCCATTTCTGATGGCCACTCCGAGGCCATCAACCATTAAGATGCTTCCTGTGGGATTAGCTGAGGGGCAACTAACTGGCTGGCAAGCACAGTGTGGGGTGCCAGGAGGCAGACTGAGCAGGGTGGTTTGCCTTGCTCTCCCAGCATGAGAGAGTCACTGGATCTGCTATTCTCCTGTGGGCTCGTGGCTGGGCCATGTCTGCAGCCAGGGAAGATCGGGAGATGAAGGTGGCCGCAGAATGAAGGGCCAGACAGGGAGTGGATGCAGACTTGCAGGGCTCACAGCAGAACTCAAGCCAGCCGCCTGCTTACCAGAAGGTGGACAGGGGCTTCCACTTGGAGTCTCTGGGCCTCAGTTTCCCCATGTGTGCTGTGGAACTGCAAAGATCTTCAATACACGAATGAGAGAGACCCTTGAGCTTGCTGGCTCTGCTGAGTCTGCCCAGCAAGGCGTTCTGCAGGAGAGGCTGGACACAAAGGCTGTGGTTGGGGAGCACAGGCAGCACCAGGCCTTGCTCTTCCTCTAGGGACCACTACCGCTCAGTGGTATGGTGAGGGGTGTGCAGGTGCCCTGGTCAGACAGCTCCATGAAGCTGGGAGGGAGGGTGGGCTTCCTAAACTGGGCAGGCTCCCTCACCAACCAATCACCTGTGGACTTCCCCACCACCACTACCACCACCAGGGTGTCCCTCCTCCGCAGGGCTGAGAAACTACTTTGTATTCTCCCTCTTCCCCTTGGCAACCAACGTTTTGCTTTGGCTCCCGAGAGGCTGGGGGTGGGGAGCAGAGGGAGCTCAGGCTCCTAACAGCAGCTGGAGGCATCAGCCCATCTGCAGGCTGTAGTTGCACCACTCCCTCCAGGCCTGTCCCTGGGGGTCTCTGCCAATCCATGTCACAGTAGGAAACGTGACAGGGCCAAAGTTGGAAACACGCACAGCTACCCTCCACCTCATCGATCGCCTGCTGACCCCTGCCAGCCCTGACAGGGTCAGCATTGTCAGTGTGTGTGGGGGGGGTCAGTAGTACTTCCTGCCCCCTTCCAGGAGCCCCTGCTCAAAGCTGGATGCAGTGAAGTTCACGGTGGGTTTGGGCCTCTGGCCTCATCCTCAGACCCAGGCAGAGCCTTTTCTGATGCCAACCTGGCTCTCCTGTGTTTGCTTTGCTTTGTTTTATTGTGATGAGATGTTTGGGGTAGACTTGACTTTCTAAAGCCAACAGTATACTGCAGCTTGGGTTTCACACATCAGCTTCACACCCCTCCAGGGGGGCCTTTCTTAGAGGTCAGGCCTGGGGTAGGTCTCAAGGGCTTGGGCCAGGGTGGGCTTCCCCCCAGCCAGAGTGTCCATTTCTTCTCTAAAAAAAGGCAGGAGGACCCTGCCTCACCTAGTTATGAGGCTCAGCTTGTAGCTCCTGAGAGGGAGGGAGGATGTCATGGGAAGGCATCTCACCATATTATCCCAGATAGAGAAGAAAGCAGATATCTTCTGCCTCATGTGGGACTCTGGATTTCATAGCTAGCTCTCCTGGCTTCCAGGCTCCTTCTCCAAGTGGCCAATGGCCCTTCTCCCCTCCTCTGCTTCCAGAGGGAGGAAGGGAGAAATAGGGTTCTGTCTGCTTCCCCTCCAGGGCTCTAGAGAGCCTCCACCCCTTAAAAAAGAGAAAAATATAAAGAACGAAAAACTGGCTACCTCTGGTGCAGTTCATAACCCCCTATCCTATGGACAGATCCAGCATGCATACCAAGGAAGGACCCCGGTGGTTTGGGGACAGAGAGGAGGGAAATGGGGACACATTCTCAAGATTTTCTCTGTTATTTTAATTTAAAAAGAAAAGAGAGAGAGAGAGAGAGAGAGAGAGAGAGAGAGAGAGAGAGAGAGAGAGAGAGAGAGAGAGGCTCCACCCTCCTCCCTCCCTGTAACTGCTGTCACCTGTTCCTGTAGCCAGCTGGCCCACCTTTCACAGGAAGCTCCTTTGATCCATGCAGGGCAGGGACCATCTCCTCCATGGGGGCTGGACCTTACCTGCCCACACAGCTTCCAGCGGCTAGAGCAGTTGGGGATTCTTCCTATGCTATTGTGTCTCTGCATCTCCATGAGGACCTGAAATGTTCCTCACACATTGTAAAGGTGAAGCTCTCCTGGGCTGGTGTGACTTTTGTGTAGGGACCCCAGGACACATCGGCCAGCCTCTGTGTAATTTGAATCCAGGGGGTCAAATGCAAGTTAGAAGTGTCCTGCTTCTGTCTTGTTTTGTTTTGTTCTGTTTTGTTTTGTTTTGATCCCCCCAACCACCACCGAGGTAGGGTCTTGCTCTATCCCAGGCTGATCTGGAATTCACTATGTAGTCTTAGGGTGGCCTTGAATACATGGTGATCCTCCTACCTCTGCCTCCTGAGTCCTGGGGCCAAAGCTGTGCACCACCACACCTGGCACCCTCTGCCTTGTTTTGTCTTGAAGCGTGAGTACCAGCTGGCATTCATCCTGTCTTGTGCACAGGCTCTGTTTCTGGACTCTGCTGTCTGCTTGACTGTCCCTTAACAGATACGTGACATAGATCGTATATGTGTGACATAAATTCTAGAAGGTTCACATCCCCAAGCCAGGGTTCTTGAATTCTCAGTGGAATGACCTGTATAATCAGTTTGTAAAGTTGGATACTCTGGGGACTTTAAGACTGGCTGTGAGCTGAGGAGATGGCTCCATGGGTAAAGCTCTTGCTATGCAAATATGAGGACCAGAGCTGGGACACCCAGCACCCATATAAATGCTGGGTGGACATTGCAGCTGGCAGCTCCTTCCCCTACCCATAATCAGGAGGAGGAGACAGGATCTGGGACAAGCTGGCTAGCTAGACTAGTGGAATTAAGGAGCTCTGGATTCAAGTGAAAGGTCTCAGTCAATGAAGAGGGGATGATGGAAGAAAACACCCAATACCAACCTCTGGCCTCACATGTGACATGTGCACACACGCGTGCACATACACACACATACACACACACACACACACACACAATGTTGGTCTTTGAAAAAAAGTGGCTTCAGTTCTAGATTAGTTGGAAGAAACTGGACCTGTTGAGAGGCAGAGCCAAGTGGCAGCGACTTAGGTGAGCTCACCTGGGTTCCAGCTGCCATTCCTTGCTGTGTGATCTGGTGCAAGTTGCTTGGCCTGTCTGTGCCTCAGCTTCTTTACCTATAAAATGGGATAATAGTACAGATACTGCTTGTAGGCCTGAAATTGACAATGAGCTAATGATATATAAGGCACTTAGTAAACCAGCATCTTATTTAAGATAAATCATTATTGTACTTACAACCAGAAAGGGGAGAATATGAGACCAGGTGAGCTCTGATATGCTCTTGGTTGCAAACATATCGGCTTCAGAGATGTTCATATGTGTACAATGTGTGCTCTGAATTACTCCAGTGGGTATTCACTTCATGATGTGACGTCTTCCTGCAAGGAACGTCATCTCTATTTTTAAAATTATTTTTTATTAATTTAAGAGAAAGAGAGTGAGTATGGGTGCACCAGGCCTTCTGCCACTGCAAACTCCAGACATATGCATCACTTTGTGCATATATACAGGCTTTGCATATATGCACCTTTAACTGCTGAACCATTTCCCCAGCCCATGCATCTTTATTTAGTTTTTTTTTCCTTTCATAGTGGTCTTTATTTGTGTGCATGTGTGTGAAGGTAGTGCAAGCATGTGCCCCAGGTACACATATGCAGAGGCTAGAGTGAGATGTCAGGTGTCCTCCTCCATCTCTCTTCCACTTTATTTCCCTGAGATAGAGTCTCTCACTGAACCTGGAGCTCTCCATGTTTTGGTTATAGTAGCTGACCAGCAAGTCCCACTAGTCCTCCGTCTCCGGCCCTCTCAGCACTAGGATTACAGGTGTGTATGTCCATGCCCAGCTTTTTACTTGGAAATTGGGGATTGAACTCAGGTCTTTACACTGTACAGTAAGCACTCTTTCCTGCTGAGTCAGCTCCCCAGCCTCCAGTGATTATTTTTTAGGAAGCTGATGGACTCCTGAACCCAAACTACTTGAGAATCAGGGCCAGGCATTGACAGAAAGGCAAGGAAACCTTCAGAACGTCTTCAGAGATGCTGAAAGAGCAGTTAATCAAAGTGCACATTTTGAAGATACAGCTGCAGGCCTGTGAGAGGTATCTAACAGCGATCTGCAGCAGGCAACCGAAATGCTCACAGGAACAAGCTGAGCTGTGCACCCTCATTCCTCAGCCTCCCCTTTTGTCAAGGGAGGCTGGCACATCCCAAAGATAGAAGCAGAAAGGAGACACACAAATATCAGATTGAAAGACTCATAGCTCCGACCACTCACTGACACTCGAAAATTTCCACTACGTAAATTTGAATGAGTCCACTGCAGATTTATCTGATGAATCACATGTTTAGTAAGTTGGCCAGATACAAATAAACATGTGGTGCACATGTGTGCAGGTGTGTGCACATGCGTGTGGAGTCCAGGACAATCTCAGGTGTCATCCACCTTCTTTGAGACAGGGTCTGTCATTGCCTACACTGGTTAGCCAATGAGCCCCAGAGACCCTCCTGTTTATCTCTCCAAAGCTGGGATTACAGTGCACACACCTACCCTGGCTTTTTATTTTTTAAAGGATTTTTCTTTATTAAGCAGAGAGAGAGAGAGAGAGAGAGAGAGAGAGAGAGAGAGAGAGAGAGAGCACCAGGGCCACCACCTTGTGGGTCTGGCTTATGTGAGTCCTGGGGAATTGAACTTGGGGCCTTAGGCACTGGAGGCAAGTGCCTTAACCATTGCGCCATCTCTCCAGCCCTACCCTGGCTTTTCTGGGAATCAAACTTGAGCTCCACAGCTTACATAGCAAGCACTTTACACATGGAACTATCTCCCCAGTCCCGAGGCAAACATTTTTGTACTGATGACTATCACCCAATTATTTATGTGATTAAAAAAAAAAGCTGACTCCATTTGAGAAGAAGCATAAAGGGGGCTTCGATGAATACAAGGTTTTTTATAAGACAAATACAGAATAATAGATAACTTGTGGGTGGTGAGCAGAAGAGCGTTTGTGACATCATTCACTGCATTTTTCTCATGAAATCTTTTATAAAACAAAGAAGCCAACAGATCCCTTTCTTGACGTTTGCAAATTGCTTAGACTTGACGCTGTTGTGTTTGGTTTTTACCTCCCTCTCATTTCCTCTGTCCTTGCTTTCTTCTTTCTTGTGTTAAGGTTTTCGTTTAGTGAAAATACACTCTCAATCCTTTCAGAAAGGAGGGTGGTGAAAAACACTTGAGCCTTGTTTCTATTTTGTTCTGGAACTAGACAGCTGAGTTTGGGATGTCAGTCCTGACATCCCTCAGGTCACAGTCACAGAGATGTCACCTACTGGCCTACAGAGTCACCAGGAAGAGTCTGGCATGGGTCCAGTTCCTGCCCCTGCAGGCCCGCCCCTCTCTCGTGTTCATTCTCACGCTCACCCACATGGATCTCATGAAACTGCTCTCTCTGGACATCAGACTCTTCACTCTGTTTTGGGTGACATCTGGGCTTCTGGCTCAAGGACCTGTCTTTATGGGCTCCACCCAACTGTCCTTCAGTAGCTTGGGGACATTGGGCCATTTTCTTCCCTCCATCCTTGCTGCTGTCCCTTTGGGAATGTCTGTCACATGGGTGGGGGCTCGAGTATGTACCCCCCTTTCCCTTTCTCTGCCCTTTGCACTGAAGTCCTCGGTGGCACCTGCCCGATCTTCCAGCTCACTAATTTGCTCTTCACATGTCTCTCTCTGCTTTCAGACTGCCTATTTTAAATCCCCACGATCTCTAATTAGTTCTTTTATATAAAAGCCCATTCTTGCTTCATGAATAAGATAACCGCATATCTCTCTAAGGATAGTAATTATACTTATTTTAAAGTCTCCTTCTGTTGATTCACTCGCTGCTGCTTCCTTGGGCACAGGCTCACTGCCTCTGCGACAACGCCTCTCCTCCTGAGCCGTTTCTGCTCACACGTTTGGTCCGGCAGGCAGTGTGCCCAGTTCTGCACTTGGCACTTGAGACGCCCTGTTCATCAGTCTGCCACCGAGGTAGCTAGTGGAAGACAGGGAGAGGTTTCATTTCCCTCCCTCATTATCTGAACTTTGACTTTCTCTGGTTTCAGCTACTGGAGGTGACCCAAACATATTAAGTGGAGATTCAGAAATAAACAATTCATAAATTGTCAATATTCTTCTTTACAGTAGATGATTGTAATTATTGTATTTTGTTGTTAGCTGTTGTCAGTCTCTTCCTATACTTATTTTTTTTAACTTAAAAATTTTTTTGAGGTAGGGTCTTGCTCTAGCCCAAGCTGACCTGGAATTCACGATGTAGTCTCAGGCTGGCCTTGAACTCATGGTTATCCTCCTACCTCTGCCTCCTGAGTGCTGGGATTAAAGGCATGTGCCACCATGCCCCACTTAAAAATATTTTTATTTTTAGAGGGAGAGAGAGAGAGAGAGAGAGAGAGAGAGAGAGAGAGAGAGAGAGAGAGAGAGAGAGAATGGGTACACCAGAGCTTCCTGTCACTGTAAACAAACTCCAAATGCATGTGCCACTTTGGGCATCTGGCTTAATGTGGGTACTTGGGAATCAAACCCAGGCTGTCAGTCTTTGCAAGCAAGTGCCTTTAACCACTAAACTATCTCTCTAGCCCTAATCAAAGTATTTTGTTATCAGCTGCTGTTAATCTCTTCCTATACTTAATTTGTGAATCGAGCTTTATTCTGCATATTTGTAGGGAAAACCAAGGGGTCTTGATGCATCTATGGAGCACAATGGAATGTACCACCCCTGACACTGGAGCCACCATGCATGTGTCCATGTTGGATGGCGACGGGAAGTTTCTCTTGTTGGGTTGGCTTCTTCACTTTCCTACAGCAGCTGCTTGGTCCATACCAAGCTGAGGTGGCTACACTGGGCCTCAGCCTGGGGTCAGAGGCTCTGCTAACCCTCACAGCCAGAAAGGAACAAGTGGCCAAGTTGCTGGTTTAAATATAACAGCTCAGTGATCCCGACTACTGTCCACCCCACCCCATGGCCACCCT
>PVHP010006447.1:0-60403 GCA_004024765.1 Zapus hudsonius | reverse complement strand
TCCAGAGGCATGGCCAGGAGAACCTGGCTGAATACTAGGCTATCCATGGTCCCCTGTCACAAGGACTGATCCAGACGACCCATGGAGGAGGTTATCCAGTGGAGGGGGGAGGGGAGGGCAGCGGGGAATTGGGGATAACAACTCATTGTTTGCCCACTAAATGTTGTAACTCATTATGGACAATAAATTAAAAAAATAATAATAATAAAAATAAATAAATTTTAAAAAAAGAGAAATATATCAAAAATAGAGCAGATAAAGCACATTTTCTTCAAGTGGCAGAAAAAAATTTAAGAGCATACACCAACAAAAACCAAGCAAATGGGGAAAGAAAATTAGACTAGACAGGATGTGTTAACAAATTTGTGAAATGACTTAGCAGAGAAAATGACAGAGTGAGTCAACAAGCAAGCCAATTCCTGCCCTGAAACCCTAGAACGAATACTTTTGAAGGCCAGTGTACTTTTGGAATTAGAAAGATCCACTGAAAGTTTTAATAATAAGCAATTCATCATATCCTTCGGCTCACAGAGCCAGGCAACCTTCCCCTCACCATTCACATCCCCACCCCAAACAGTAACCCTAGTAGAAGACTGGGGACTTACAGTCTAGGGAGAGTGGCTCCTTTATCTACTCTGAATAAAGAGGTGCAAAGAGTTTTCCCTGGAAAGTGTAAGTCAGAAGTGGGAAGGATGTGGGAAGGAAGCAGAGATTAGCCCTGCTTGAAGCCTCCATCACAGAAGTGTCTTACTACAGCGGGCAGTGGTTAGCGTTGAGGTGCATAGCTGGCAAAATTGCTGAGAATAAGCTCCTTCTGGATAGGACAAGAGCAGCACACTCGAGAGCTCCCAGCAGCTCTGGTTTCCTGCACCACATTGAACCTGTCAGTACCTCCCCATCTATGGGGGAAGTATGCATGAAACCCCACAACCCCCGAAGTAACAAATGCCAGTTGATGGTTTCTGAGACGAGGGGAGTCAGGTTCATCAGTAGTGTAGCCACTGGTAAATTACCCATTCCAAGTAAAGAACCTTCTACACATGACTGTACAATCAACCCTGACTTAACTCAATGGATTTTGAAGTGCATGAAAGTAAGATGGGGGGAATGAGGAAGAAGAAAAGTGTTAATGAGAGGAGAGAGGGATAATAGAGGAGAACTGGGGGAACTAAGTTCAATAGAAATTATATATGTGCATGAAAATGGAAAAAAGTTAATAATTTTTAAAAAGAAGTGGGAAGGATAGACTGGGACCCAAGGCTTAAGTTTGGGATTTTTCTTTTTTAGTTTTTCAAGGTAGGGTCTCGCTCTAGTCCAGGCTGACCTGGAATTCACTCTGTACTCTCAGGGTGGCCTTGAACTCATGGCGATCCTCCTTCCTCTGCCTCCCAAGTGCTGGGATCAAAGGTGTTCACCACCACACCCGGCAAGTTTAGGGAAATTTTAAAAAATTAGTTACTTATATATTTTTGCATGTGTATGTGTGTGCAGTGTGTCTGCATATGTGTATGCACATTTATACATGTATGGGTACATATGTGTGCTTGTGTATGTGTGTGCAGCGTGTGCATATGTGTATGTATCTTTGTACATGTATGGGTGCATATATGTGCTTGTGGATGTGTGTGCAGTGTGTGCATATGTGTATTTATCTTTGTACATGTATGGGTCCATATATGTGCTTGTGGATGTGTGTGCAGTGTGTGTGCATATGTGTATGTACGTCTGTACATGTATGGGTACATATGTGTGCATCTGTATGTGGAGGCAAGAGGTCAATGTCAGGGATTTTTCTTAATTAATCTTCCACCTTATTTTTTTTAATTTTATATATTTGCTTTCAAGCAGAGAGAGCAAGAGAGAGGGAGGAGACAATGGGTGGGACAGTTGCAAACAAACTCCAGGTACACGTGCCACTGTGCATCTGACTTTACATGGATGGATACTGGGGAACTTGTCTTTGCAGGCAAGTTCCTTAAATGCTGAACCATATCTCCAGCCCGTCTGTTTGTTTGCTTGCTTGCTTGCTTGTTTGTTTTTTGAGACAGGCCCTCTCCCTGAGCCCAGGGCTGACCCATTTAGCTGGACTAGTTACCCAGTCATTCTCAAGGACCCTCCTGTCTCTGCCTCCCAGTTCTGGGTTTACCATCATGCCTGGCTTTTACATGGTTTCTGGTCTTCATGCTCATGCTTGTACAACAAGCACATGACCCACTGAGCCACATTCCTAGGTTTGGGTGTTTGGTGTTTTTATTATATCATCATAATATAATATCATTTAATGTCAATTTACATAAAATCATATATATGATGTATAATGATATCCATGTGTTGGTACTATATGTTAATAATTCATGTTACATTTTATATATGTGATGGTATAACATATGTGTATGTTTATATCACTTTGATCTAAAATGAAATTTTAATTTAAAGACATAAAAAAGCAGGCCTGGAGAGATGGCTCAGCAGTTAAGTCACTTGCCTGCAAAGACTAACAACCCTGGTTCAGTTGTACCAGGACCCATGTAAAGCCAGATGCACAAAGTGGCACATGTATCTGGAGTTTGCTTGCAGTAGCCCAAGGCCCTGGCACACCCATTCTGTCTGTCTTTTCTCTCTCCTCTATATCTCTCCATGCTTGCAAAAAAATAAATAAAATATTTTTTATAAAAAATGAAGGCCACGAGGCAGTGGCGAGAGGAACAAGAGAGCTGCTTCCACACCATGCCCAACAATCTGCACCAAGGTAATGGAGACAGATACAGACGACACTCAAATGTTCCAAAGCAGAAATTCAGAGGCTGCTAAGAGCTCAACACTAAGCAGACTTAAAACTCACCTGCCATGGCTCAGGAATTTTTCAGAAGAAGGGGTGGAGAGAGTTTAAGAGCCATGGTGGGGGGAATATCCAGAGGCACTGCTCTCCCCACCCAATAACTGTCTGCTGCTCAATCAACTCATAGCCCTCGATCCCATGAAATATACCAGCAATCCCACTGAGGAGAGCCCTCAGAGGAAAGGGGGCAAGGATGAGGAAAACAGTGGTACCAACACATGACTTGTACATACAACGTTTCTATGTATTAAAAAATAAAAACAGATAAAATGAAGGCTGAAAAAAAAGACCAAAATTCAGTGAAGGTATAATAGAGAGACACCAGATGTGGAGACTAAAGATCTGGTTCCATCCCTTATAGAAAAAAAAGAAAATAAAAGTAGAAAAAAAAAGCAAAAGTTTCATACTCTTCATTAGACATTTAAAGCTGCACAGTGCTGGGGATGTGGTTCAGTGGTAGACTGCCTCCCTAGCATGCTTAAATTCCATTCTCAGCACCACACCGATAATCCCATCACTTGGGAAATGAAGGCAGGAGAATCAGAAGTTCAAGGTCATCCTCAGCTACACAGTATTGCCAGCCTGGACTACAGGAAGCCTTATCTCTAAATTAATAAGCTGCACATCATTATACAAATGGATAAAAACTTTATCATAACTGATAATGAATTCCAGTAACTGTCCTAGGACTGTTCCTTCCTAATAGTGGCCTCTTCTCATGACAATGAACTGATAGGGACATGGTAGGTAGACCAGTGTAGCTGTAGACACCCCAACTCTAGGACAGCTGCAATTGACAGTGTTGTCACTAATGGTGCATTCCATGAGTGGTAGTTTCCTCAGAGTGGATTCAACGCCTTGCCTTTTCAGGTCTTTCAGCTTAATAATCAGTACGTACTTTCTGAATGCCCACATGGCACTTCCTTTCATTAGATTCACTATAATAATACAAGCTTGTGTTTCCCCTTTTTTTCCTTTTGCATCTTTTCTCAATTAATAACTATATGGTTGATGTAGCTTACACTGATATGTAGACGTATATTCTGCACACTTGCCAAAATGACTTTAAATGTTACCCTTATTTCTTACATTTTCTTAAGACTTGTCATTATTCTACCAATAGCAAAAACTAACTGTGCCTTTGGTTGTCTTTTAACATGTGTAAGTGTCTTTCTGGCTCTTGAGACAATTGCCAGAGTAGAAATGAACATTCCATAGCAGATGTTAAGAAAAGGCAGACAACTGCCTTTATGACAGCAATACTTTTGAAAGTGAATAAATAAGTCGTGTTACCAGAAGCTGATACAAAGTCTTACATGTGTCTCAAAAGTAGTGAGTTTTAGAAATCTTTCTTCTCCACTTAATTCTGCTCCCTCTACTGGAGTCTTGGTTAAACTGGATGGAAAAACAGCTTCTGGAATTGAATAGTGTCTCCAGAGCTGGTCAGTCAGTTCCACACTGAAGCAGAGACAAAACATAAGGCTAGGAGATTGTTTCCACAGCAAAGTAGCACCAGAACAGGGAGAAGGAGTTTGATGGTCATCTTTCTAATGCATTTTTTAATAATCACAGGATTATTTCAGTTCAAAGGAAAAGAGTACTTAAATCAAACTCGGGCAATTGAGCACTGTTCAGAGCTCATACTATTTTGTTCACTAGGAGAACAGCATTTTGATTGTCTACTTTGTTTTGGATGTAAAATCATTGAAAAAGTTGCAGACATAAATTCATTAAATATATCATGGGCACTTCACAGGAGCTCACAGTATGTAATATAGATATTCATTCACATTTCCCATCCCACTCAGGTAAGAAGAATGAAAAGTCTTTTATTTTATAAGGGAAATTTTCAATTTAGAGAAAAGTTTTGTGTGTCTGCAGCCTCATCTAATATTCATTAGCAAAATAAAAAATAGAACTTGTACCCTGTCTGTTTAAAATATATTTCTATCTACTGTGAAAATTAACCCAAAAATTTGACAGTGTGCTTTATTGGGTTCTTTTTTTCTACTAGATATTCATTAATATTTATTTTGATTAAACAGGTCAACATGTATAACAATATGCAAAAAAATATTTTACTCAACTATTTAAATGAAACACACAGGATAGTTTCAGTGTTTCCTCACATATTTGCTACCCTTTCATTCCAGAATCGCAAAAATTTAGTTGTTAAAACAGCCCTCCTAGAAATAAGAAAGGAACAGAATCCTGCCGGGGGATGCAGCATTCACTCACTTCTGTCACTCAACATGAGTGTTTACTGAGCTGTTGATTTAGCATGCCCACACTCTCATGGCATTAAAAAAAAAAGACAGGAAGTAAAGAAATATGGGGCCCCAGAGTAGTCTGAGTGAAAAGAACCAGAGAGGGATGTATGTGACAGCTGGGAGAGGCAGGAAGCAGGACCCGGAACATAGGAGCACTTCTCAGGAAAATTGAAATTTAAGAATGGAGAGGGCTCAAAAAAAATTAAAAAAAAAAGAATGGAGAGGGCTCATCCATTGATGGATGAGGGCAGGTGAGCATTGGGAGCAGAGGTGAATGTGGAGCAAAGCACTGAGAAAGGACAGGACTTGGAGTTTAAGAGCTGTGAGGTGGCAACATTTAAAAAGCAGAGCAACCAACGGGCCACCAATTCAGGATGAAGATGGAGAGTTAAGTGGGAACAAGTCATTATTGCAAGGCCTTGTCCACTGTGCTCCAACGTTGGAATTTTCATCCAAAAAGCAAACTGGAGTCCACTGGAGGATTTAAGGCAGTGTGAAGAATTGCCTAGTTCTGTCTTCTCTGTGGAAAATCCGATGGAGGGAGACAGCAGGCAGTGGAAGAGCCCATGATGATAAAGGACAAATCAGTGAAGCAGCCAGAGGTGACCTGAGGGAGATAGTCTTGTACCAGGCACGTGATTGCAGTGTCTCAGATCTGTACATCAGCCAAGCCTGGACACAGGAAACCGCAGGACACTGGTTCTCCAGATACTTTCTGTTGAAGAAAAAGTTCACTGAAGGTGGACCTCTGGTGTCCCCTTACGACTCATGGAGGACAAAGCCGGCTGTTTAGGCTGCAATATAGACAGTATGGAAGTTTAGAGATCAATCTAATCGAGTGGATGAGGGGGACTTCAGGCACATGTGCTTTGACCCCTCCCCCACCCCTTACCTTGTCATCTCTCATTACTCCTTTTTGTTTGTTTTTTTCAAGGTAGGTCTTGAACTCATAGCAACGCTCCTACCTCTGCCTCTGAGTGTTGGGATTAAAGGTGTGTGCCACCACGCCCAGCCTGTCATTACTCTTTCTTGGTCACCTTTCTGAATACCCTTGCCAGCATTTGTAGTTAGTTCTCTTTATGATAGATAGCCATCCTAACCGGCATAAGATGGTATCTTAACATGGCTTTAATTTGCATTTCCCTGATGTCTAGCAATGTTGAACACTTTTAAAAGTACTTAATGGACATTTCTGTGTTTCTTCTTTTGTGAATTGTCTGTTCATTTCATTAGCCCATTTAATGATTGGCTGGTTTGTTTTCCTGGTGTTTATTTTTTGCAGTTATTCATAAATTCTAGATATTGCCTTCTGAAGTATAGCCGGCAATGATTTTCTTTCATTCTGAAGATGGTTAGTTCACTTTGCAGGTGGTTTCTTTTGCTGTGCAGAAACGTTTGACCTTCATGTTAATTCTTGTGGTTGTTTCCTGTGATACTAAAGTCCTGTTCAGAATGTTTTTGTTAGTGCCTATATTTTAGTCTATAGATTCAATGCAATTTCATCAAAATGCCAGTGGCATTCCTCACTAAACTGGAAAAAACAAGTCAAGAATTCATATGGAAATATAGAAGACCACAGAAAACCAAAACAATCCTAACAAGAAAGAATACAGAGGAAGGTATCACAACACCTGACCTCAAATTATACTATAGAGCAATTGTGACAAAGACTGCATGGTACTGGCACAAAGAAAAAGGGCTATAAAAGACCCCAAAATGAACCCACACAGCTTTAACCACCTAATTTTTGACAAATGAGCCAAAACCATTTGATGAAAAAAAAAAAAAAACAACCTATTCAACAGATGGTGCTGATAAATCTGGATACCCAGAATAATAAAATTAGATCTGCATCTTTTGTCCTGTACAAATATATCTAGTTCAAGTGGATCAAAGACTTTAACTTAAAATTTGAAATGCTAAACTTGCTATGTAACTCTTATGGACTCCTTAGGTTAACCCTCAGCCCCTGAATTATTTATCAGAGACTCAGTTATGGCACAGCTACAGTGTCACTCCTTGGAAGAGATATACACTCTATCTTTATAGCCTTCTCTATATCTTTATGGCTTTTTGGACTGATTTTTATTTTATATTTTCATTATCCAATTATAAAGCAATAAAATTATCTGTGGAAAGGGTTTATTATGTAAAAGAGGAATAGAGAAGGAAGGTCTTTCTACATTCCAAACTTTGGAAGAAAAAAGTCATTAGAAAAGGGTAAAATGAAGAGTGTAACCATAGGTAATCATGTATACTGGTTCGGTGCATCTCAACTAGGGGTGACTTCACAGCAGGAGATAGCTGTTTGGCAATGTCTATGTATTGGTTTGCTAGGACTGCCATAACAAAACACCACAGGTCTGAGTAATTGACAAGACAGACATTCATTTACTCACAGTTCTGGAAGCTAGAGATTTAAGATCCAATGTCCACAAAGTGGTGTCTTCTGAAGGCCCTATCCTTGGGGAATAGATGTCCATCTTCTATGTCTTCATACAATCCTGTCCCTTTTATTTCTATATTCAAATTTTTCTCCTTTTAAGAAGGACAGTCATATTGAGTTAAAAGCTCAATAACCTCAATTTAGCCAAATTATTTTTTGAAAAAAAAAAAACGGACTTCAAATACAGTCACAGTCTGAGTTACTCAAGGGAAAAACTTCAATCAATGTGCAACATTTTAGGTGTCTAGAGAAGCTCTTGGCCATCACAAATGGAGGAAGTGCTGCTGTGGTCTAGAATCCAGGCTGCTGCTCAACATTTTGCAATGCACAATATACCCACACTCAGAACAATGAAACTCACAGTACAAAATGCTCATAGTAGTGTCCATGGACTGAACTCAGACCCCAACTCTGCTAGGTAGTTTTGACATCTTCGGAAAGCTATATACATCCTATGTGCATCCTCCATGCCCATTTCTTCACCTGTGAAAAGGATTGTCTGATGATTAGTTACATTCATGTGTGTGTGGAGTACTTGGTTTTTATTAAAGGTAATGACAATATAAACTAGCGTGGATGATATGGTGATATGAAAACCTAACCTGGGGTTTCTAGATTGGGTAATTGAGAAAATGAGGCTACATGATCCTCATGAGGAAATGCAAAGTTTGGAGGGGGCATGTAATCATGAATTCTACTTGACATACATTGAATTTCAGGTAACTCTTTGGTTTACCACATGGAGAAAGCTACTGGAAGAAACATCTGTAGCTCAGATTAAAGGTCAGGGCAGCGATTGTTCATGGGGTTAATTTCATGTGGGTGCTGCCAGGGAAAATGGACATATGGAAGAAAAGGAAAGTAGAGGAGAGCAAACTCCAGGGGCCTTGATACTTAGACTTTTGTGAGTTCATAATGCACTATATTCTTGGGGGGAAGCTTGATTGTCCTAGAAAAGTTTTGAGATATCCAAAATTAGTACACTAAGTGATCAACATATATGTCAGAGAAAGAGAAAGAGAGAGGATCTCACCACCCTATGTCTTCATATCCACACTGGCCTCAAACTCATAATCCTCCTCAGTGCTGGGATGACAGGCATGTGCCATCACTACTCAACTTTACATGTAATATCTTAATGTTATTATTTTGATTTAAAATTTTTCCAAGTCATTATTTTATTTATTTATTTATTTATTTATTTATTTATTTATTTATTTATTTATTTATAAGCAGAGAGAAATAGAAGAGAGACAGAGAGAATGGGGGTGCCAGGACCTTCTGCCACTGCAAATGAACTCCAGATACATATACCACTGTGCATCTAGCTTTATATGGGTACTGGAGAATCAAACCCGGGTCCTTAGACTTTGCAGGCAAGTACCTTAACCACTTAGCCATCTCTTCAGCCCCTGTCATTGTTATTTTTCTAGAATGTGGCTACCGTTGATAATTTGCTATCATAGACTTGAAAACAACAAAATAAACATATACCACAGCTACCCAAATAAATATTACTCCCTTTGTGATTAAAGCCTTTTCCTCTGAGGAAAGCATATAACCATTTATGCCTGGGTTTGTGGTCATCTGGTTCCAACTGTTCAAAGAGGATTTGTTTTGCTGTAGTTTTGTTCTTTATTTATTTTGTTTGGTTTGGTATTGCTGACTGCTTGCTTATGTCCCTATTTTGGAGGTCTAATCTAAGTATATAAGATTGCAAGGAAAGTGATCTCCCTCAAATAGCATTTCTCTCTAGATAGATAGATAGATAGATAGATAGATAGATAGATAGATGAGAGAGAGAGAGATACATATTTGTGGCTGAAGAAGTGTGTACCACAGTGCATGTGTGGAGGTCAGATGACAACATTAAGGTGTCTATGCTCTACTTTGAGACAGGACATCTTACCCTTGTAAATGAATTTCCAGACTCCAAACAAACCTCAGACTAGCTAGCCAACAAGCTTTCAGATTCTCCTCACTCTGCCTCTCATTGTAGTAGACATTTTGGGATCACAGATGCATGCACCACTTTACATCCAGCTTTCCTTGGTGCTGGGTAATTGAACATAACAGGCTTTATAAGCAAGAGCCTTTAACCACTGAGCCATCTCCCCAGACCCAAAACTTCTCACTGTTGCTATAATAAGACAGTCACATTAACCACTTCTACCCATTAGAATGATAATATAAGCTTTTTCAAATGCACTTAGGTTTACAGATCTATATTTTTGAAATTTCCATTTAAAATTCATAGTAAGCCAAGTGTGGTGATGAATGCCTTTAATCCCAGCACTTGTTGATAACATGAATAATGATAGTGATAATTTAGGGTAGGAGGATTGCTGTGAGTTCAAGGCCAGCCTGAAACTGCATAGTGAATTTCAGATCAGCCTGAGCAAGATCCAACCTCAAAAAAAAAAAAAAACAAAATAAATAAAATTAATATTAATATAGATATTCAATAAGGTACCAGTAATATATACATCAGCTGCCACTGAATATTTTTTAAATTATAATTTTAAAACATTCTTCAAAATAACTACAAATATCAATAAACTAGTAAAATTCTACCCTTATTACATCAGTATAGGCAAGAGATGTAATTTGAAAAGGCATTGAAAATTTATATAATAATAATAATAGCAAAATATGTGTCAGGTAGGATTTGAGTTAACTTATATAAAGTAGGTCAATTCTTTCTGACACAATTTTATGAAGTAAGTACAGTCATTATCTCCATTTCACAGATGGTACAGATGTAGGAACCCAAGCACAAAGGCTCAATAAGTAACTCAAGTCATTCAGTTGTCAAATAGAACAAAGTGGTACATGCACCTGGAGTTCATTTGCAGTGGCTAGAGGCCCTGGCACACCCATTCTCTCTGTCACTCTTTGATCTCTCACTGTTTGCAAATAAATAAATATAAAATTTAAAAAAGTAGTATGGTCATTTGTGGAAAAAAGAGTTTAGAAAAATGACTGGACATCATCTCTTCAGCCAGAGGAGGGCTCCATATAAGGAACTCCGAAGTGATAAAATGTCACTAAGAATTAAAAACCAGGAAGAAAAAATAGAAGCTATTGACCATGAGAAGTTAGAGCCTGTTGTATAAAACATTCACAAATATATGTCTGTATAATATTTTTAATGCATTAGTGACTTAGTAAGACAGTGGAAAAAACCTACTAACTTAGAGCTCAGGAAAGCACCCTGTGGAAAATGACCCTGAGCCCAAGTCCTGAATGATGCATGAGAATCAGCATCCCAAGCTGGTAAAGAGTTGATGCCCCCACCCAATGCAGCTTGCTGTACAACGCAAGAAACGTTGATGGTAAGTCAAAGAAAGTTAACGAAAGTCAATGAAGGTTTTCAGGATGGTTATTTGGACAGTTCTGTGTGGATAGATCTTTCTTACTGCCATTTGCAGAGTGACCTAAAGACAAAGGACGGGTAGCAGGCAGCCACAGCTAGGAGAGGCTCTTTCAGAAATATGAGGGCCAGCAGCAATGTATGATGTAGAAATAAAAGGGATGTCTAACATCAGCCAAAGTTGTGTGTGAAGAAAGGAAACAACTGTGGAGTAGAAAACAATGATCTTCCTCCCTGACCTGCTGGATTCCTCTAATACTGCCAGTGACAACCAAAAAGAAACCTGACAGAGGACTCAGAAACATAAGTCGGATTATAACTAGGAATATTGACTTGGGAGAATAATGGGCATCTGGATGACGTTTAAACATGTGAGAGTAAATAATAACATCTAAGATAACAGTGGGGAGTGCTGGGCAAGGGAACACCTCTGGCAGATGTTACTGACATTTACAAAGTAGGTAAAAGGAAATTCCACAGGTGAGTCCCTAGAGTAAAAAAAGATGGGAAAATACTGAGAGAGTGAGGCCATGGCATCCAATAGAGTATAAAGTTCACAGAAAGAGCATGTCCAACACAAGACCTGGGACGCCCAGAGGGGTTTGTTGGGTTTGACCCCATGGAGTCGCTGCTCCGTGACAAGAATAGTGTGACTCTGTATGGGAGGCACGGATGCTGCATCCTGCAGGTTAGAGAAGGAATAAGAAGTCATGGACGGCAAGTGTAGACTAGAAACAAATCCATTCAGAGCCAGAGAGGCCGTGAGGTCAAGAGATCCTGCTCTCTTTTTTTTTTTATTTTAATAGTAGGCGACCTTTAGACACTGATAGGGGAGACATTCCCAATACAGGAAATGGGAATTATTCATGGAGTGTCTCAGTTCTGTTATAACAAGTTAGCATAGAATGGATGACTGAAACAATAAATGTTGTTTATCTCAGCCCTAGAGGGTGGGAAGTTCATGATCAAGGGACCAGCATCTGGTCAACCAGATGTCCTCGGTTTTCAAATGGTCAGCCTCTCTCTGTATCTCCACATGTCCAACAGCAAAAGATCTCTCAGGTCTGCTTTTCTAAGGACGCTAACTGATCTCACCAAGAAGGCATTATCACTATGTCCTAATAATACCCCAAATGTTCCATGTCCAAACACTGCACTTTGAGGATGAGGACTTTAACCTATGACCTGGAGAGGGGGACAGACATTCAACTCATAGCATGGAGGAGCCTGAGGAAGGCTGAGCAAAGAGAAAGTTATAGTTATAGCAGGCAAGACACAACAGAGAATTATAGTGTGTTCTATTTCATCATTGGTGGTCCAAAAAAATTCCAGCTATTTCCATGAAGTATCCCGAGGGCACGATGAAAGTGGCTGTTGATTAAGAGGTCTGTGGCAGGTAGTAAATTTGGAACCAGTTCCCATAGGAGTCATTTGAGCAATAACAAATAACAGGATCATGCAGCAAACAATGTTCACTGGTCATGAATTCGTCTACACTGCTCTCCCTATGTGTGAGTTTTGTCTTTCCTAGTAGCACTCAGTATTTTGAAAATATAGTCACAGAGAAAGCAAGCCATCCTGTTGTTTTTCCAGAGCTAGGGTTTGTCCAGGAGGCTGAAATCAAAGGTGAGGGCTAAGAAGTTCAGGGCAGTGGTAGACAGTGATCCAGGAAACTGATCATGGAGGTCAGAGCAGAACTGCTGGCTGACACATGAACTGGACTCGGGATGTATCAAAGACTGGTTAGTTGAAATCCAATGGAATAACAGGAGCTTGTTCAGAAAGACAAGGGTCTGCTGAACCATATCCTTGAATGGAGAGGGCAAGTCATGGAGACTACCCAGGAAATAGAGAGGACAATGCCTGCCAGGGGAAGACAATCTCCCCCCCCCCCCTCACGACTTCCTGTGTGACCGCAGGACATGTCACTGGGAGGAATGTTGCCAAACATCAACATGGAAACAAACACTCAGCCAAGGTCTGAAGAGCCTCAGGGGTTTAGGCAAGAGTCAGGAGGAGCCAAAGAAGTTCTCAGTTCGGGGAGTCAGGGCCGCCCCACACGCCCCATTCGGTGTGGAGAGGCAGGTTGGGTCCTGCACAGAGGATCCTCCAAGGGGCTCAATGTTAAGCCAACCCACGTTTGCCAAGAGATTCGCCCTGCTCTAAACTGCACTGCTTAAGGGGAAGATGCTTTTAATTAACATGCAAAACAATGTGCTCATTATGACATTCTCACACATATACATCATTTTGCGTTGTGCTCATTTGTACCCTCCTACTGACCTCCCCCACCCCTAAAGCCCCCTTGCTGGTCGCCTATTTCGTTTTGATGTCACATGTATTCTCCTATTTTCTCTTCTTTCCCCTCCCCCACTTAAGATCTCTTCTTCCTTCTCATGGTTCCCTTTCTACTTTCACAACCTACATGCATGTGTGTGTGCACACACATGCTCGAGCACACACACACACACACACACACACACACACACACACACACACACATTTCTAAATTTAAGCCTAAAGTCTACATATGAAAAAATACATATTATTTGTCTTTCTGACTGGCTTATTTTGCTTAGCATCTGATCTCCAGTTACATCATTTGCAATCATTTTCCTATAAACATCATGTTTTCATTTTCATCCAATTCTACTGTGTATAGGTACGACTTCTTTATCCATTCATCTATTGATGGACATCTAGGCTGGTTTTATGGCATAGCTATTCCCAGTGCTGCTATAACCAGAGATGTATCTCTGTGGTGTGTTGACTCAGTCTTTCGGTTATAGACACTCAGCTGTGGTATAGCTGGGGTGAAGGGCAATTCTATTTTTGTTGTTTTGAGGAACCTCCACACTGATCTCCAGAGTGGCTGCACCAGTTTATGTTCCCACTAGTACTGTATAAAGGTTCCTCCCCTATATCCTCACTGGGATTTGTGGTCATTTCCTGATAACAGCCATCCTGACTAGGGCAGGATGGGATCTCAAAGCAGTTTTCATTTGTACTCCCTTAGTGACTAAGGCTCTGTTAACACTTTTTTCAAATACTTATTGGTCATTTGTATTTATTCTTTGGAGAATAGTCTATTCAATTCATTTGCCCACTTATTGTTGGATGATGTGGGCCTTTCTGGTGTTTAAATTTTATATATTCTAGATATTATTCATTCTCTCTCTCACTCGTATATAGTTGGCAAGATTTTTTTCCTATTTTTAAGGCTATCTCTTCATGCTCATGGTGATTTCTTTCGCTGTATAGATCTTTTAAAATTCATATAATCCTATTGCCATTTCTTGGGATTGTTTCCAGTGTTGTTGGGATCTTTTTTTTTTTTTTTAGAAATTTGTGCCTCTTCCAATATCTTGAAGTATTTTCCCCAAGTTTTTTATAGCTGTTTTAGAGTTGCAACTCTTAAATTCTTGAATTTTATCTATTTTGAATTGATTTTTTCTGTAGAATGATAAATATAGATCTAGTTTTATTTTCTGCAGATAAATATCTAGTTTGTCAAGCACCTTTTGTGAAGGGATGGTCCCCTCTCAATGTATAGTGTTTTATTATTACCTGATTTGATCAAGTGGCTGTGTGTTCTGTTCTGGTCCTTTGGTCTACATGTGTGTGTGTGTGCAAGCACAATGCTGTCTTCTTACTCAAGCTCTGGTATAACTTGAGATCAGGTATTATGATGCTTTTAGTATTGGTCTTTCTGGTTAAGATTGCTTTAGCTACTTGGGGTCCTTTTGTGCTTCCATATGACTGGTAGAGTGTTTTTTTTTCTAATTCCATGAGAATGTAGTTGGAATTCTGATTGGGGTTTTATGGAATTTGTAGATCACTTTTGGTAATAGAGTCATTTTTAAAATAATTGATTCTTTCTATCCATGACCATAAGGGGTCTTTCTGGTGTCTTCTTCAATTTCATTCTTCAGTGTTTTAAAGTTTAATTGTAGAAGTCTTTCATCTCATTGTTTAGGTTTATTCCTCATTGTGGTTCTCTGAAGCTATTATAATAGAGGTTTTCCTGATCTCTTGGCATGTTCACTATTGGTATAAAGGCTACTAGTTTCTGAATGTTGATTTTATATCCTGCTAGTTTGCTGAAAGTGTTTCCAAGATCTAAGAGTCTTCTCAGATGAAAGTGAAGTCATTAGAGCCATTTCATCATAGGACTATGTGATCTTCCTTTCACATTGTAATACTTTTATTTTTCTCTTATCTTACTCCTCTACCTAATACTTTATGTACAGTACTGATTAAGAGTGGTGTGAGTGAGCACTTTGCCTCATATGTAATTTTAGAGGAAATGCTTTCAGGTTTTCTGTTTTAAATAATGTTGAATACAAGTGTGTTGAGTTGAGATGATCATGTGATTTCTATCCTTAAGTCCATTTAGGTGCTAAATTACATTTATTGACTTGTGTATGTTGAGCCAATCTTGCATCCCTGGAAAGAAATTGACTTGGTGAAAGTATATGATCATCTTTATATGTTCTTAAAAACAATTTGCATGGATTTTATTGAAAAGTCTTACTTCTATAGTTATCAGAGAAATTGATCTCTGGTTTTCTTTTTTATTATATCCCTCTCTGATTTTGGTATCATAGTAATACTGGCTTCAGAATTCATTTCTTTCCTACTTCAAGGAGCAGTTTAGGAGCAGTTGGTAGAATTTGACACTGAATGCATCTAGCCCTGGCTCCCCCCACACACACCCAGGGAGAATTATTGATACTGCCTTAATCTTCTTGATTGCTATGGATCTATTCAAGTTGTTTGTATCATTTTTTAATTTACTTTACTAGGTCATATGTGGCTAGTAATATATCCATTTCTTCTCACTTTTCACATTTTCTGGAATATAAATTTTTATAGTATTCCCTAATAATCCTTGAGATTTCATTGGATTCAGTTGAAACACCCATTTTCTTGTTTTTAATTTTGTTAATTTGAGTCTTCTCTTTTGGTTAGTTTGGAAGGTGTTTGTTAATCCTGTTTATCTTTGAAAAGAAGAAACTCTTGATTTGATTCATTATATGGATAATATAATGGTTTAATCTCCATTTAATTTATTTCTACCTAAACTTTATTATTTCTTGCTGCCTAGTGTCTTGGGGGTTGGCTAGTTTTTGTTTTTATATGACCTGGAGTTGCATCATGAAGTTATTTATTTGAGATCTCTCTGATGTTTCTAATATAAGCACTCAGTTTAAAAAGTTTCCTTAGAAGGCTGGGGAGACAGCTCAGTCAGTAACGTGCTTATTTTGCAAGAATGAGGACCTGAGTTTGATCACAAGAACCCACATAAAAAAAAAGAGGCAAGATGACACACACTTGTAATACCAGTATTGAGGGGTACAGATAGCTCCCTGGGGTGTACCGGCCCATCAGTCTAGCCTAATTAGGCAACTTTCAGGTCAGTATGAGACCCTGTCTCAGAAAAGGTAGATGGGGCTGGGCAGATGGCTCAGTGGTTAAGGGGCTTGCTTGCAAAGCCTAACAACCTGGGTTTGATTCCCCAGTACCCATGTAAAGTTGGATGCCGAAAGTGGCACATGCCTCTGGAGTTTGCTTACAGCAGCTAGAGACCCTGGCATTTCCATTCTCTCTCTCTCTCTCTCTTTCTCTCTCTCTCTCTCTCTCTCTCTCTCTCTTTCTCTCTCTCTCTCCTTGAAAATAGATCAATAAAATATATAGAAAGGTAGATAGGTTGGCATGGTGGCACACGCTTTTAATCCCAGTACTCGGGAGGCTGGGGTAGGAAGATTGCTTTGAGTTGGAGGCCAGCCTGGAGCTACAGAGTTCCAGTTCAACCTGGGCTAGAGTGAGACCCTACCTCCAAAAGTAAAACAAACAAAAGGAAGGTAGATGATGTTCCTCAGCATCCAAGTTTATCCTCCAACCTGTGCATGCACACATACATACATACATACATACATACATACATGTGTACCCACACACACCAAAACATACATATCCACAAACATTTCCTCTTAGAACTGCCTTAGCTGCATTCAAAAGATTCCAATAAGTCATATTTCTGTTTCTATTTGATTCTAACATTTTCTTTATTTCCTCCCTGATTTCTATTCAAGAGTGTGCTGTTCAGTCTCTCAGTAGTTCTTTAGTTTCTATTACTGTTGAATTCTAGCTTTATTCTGCTATAATCTGATAACATACAAGAAATTCCTTGCTGAGACCTACTTTATGAACTAGAATATGGCTTATTTTAAAGATGGTTCTATGGGCTGCTGAGAAAAACATAAATTCTGTTTCCATTGAATAGAATATTCTTTAGCTATCTGTGAGGCCTATTTGATCTATGGTGTAATTAAAACCTAAAGTTTCCTTGTTAATTCATAGTTTGGGTGACCAAGATGAAAGTGGGGAATTGAAGATACCCATTAGTATTAAATCAGGAGCTGCCAGACCTTTTAGCCCATTAGTTTTTGTTTTATAAATTGAAAGACCCGACATTCGGTGCATATACAATCACTATGTCTTCTTTTTATTTTTATTTTTCGTTTTTATTTTTTAATTATCCTTATTGTCAATAATTAGATACACTATATGAGCAAATCTTATGATGGTACCCCCATTTCCCTCTTCTCTGTCCCCAACCCACTGGGCACCCTTCTCAGTGGGCATACTGGATCAGTCCATGGGGTAGGGAGTTATAAACTGCACAAAAGGTAGTCAGTTTTTCCTCCCTTTGTGCATTGTTGCTGAGGGGGGCAATGTCTCTGGATTGCCCCCACCACGGCTCTTACATTCTTTCCCCCCTCTTCCGCTCAGTTCCCTGAGTCATGGTGAGTTTTAAGTCTGCTTTGTTGTTGAGATCTTAAGTATCTCTGGATCTTTGCCCTGGGTTGAGTTGGGTATCATTGATGTCTGTCTCCATTGACCTTTCTTGGGTTTTATGACTTGCTGTGGTGATGGGTCTCTTGTTTATCTCTTCACTTTCTCATAGGTTTTGTTTGGGTCTTTTATGATATGCTATGTCTTCTTGAAGGACTGTTTCCTTTTTCAGTATGTAGTGGCTATCTTTTTCACTAATTTTAGTTTGAATTTTACTTTTCAAATATGAGACTAGCTATGCCAGCTTGCATTTTCTTTCATTTGCTTGGCTTCCATCCTTTAATTCTCAGTCTGTGGGTATTTTTACTAGTTAGGTGTATTTCATGGCAATAAAAAATGGTCGCATCTAGTATTTTTTTTTTTAGTTTCTTTAAATTTTATGTTTTGTTGTGTATGTGTGTAGGTTACAGGGTGTGGTGTATGTGTGGCATATGCACATATAGTGTAAAGATGTGCATGCCTGGGGACCCCAGAGTGAATATTGGGTGTCCTCTTCTATAACTTCCTCCATGTGTTTCCTTGCAACATTGAACATGGAGCTGCTGGGCAGATTGGCCCAGTGATTCTCCAGTCTTCACCCCAACATGGGACGGCACTTCAGGCATAGTAGCCATGCCTAGCTTTTTACAAAGACGTTGGAGGTCACACTCAGGCCATCTAAGGCCCTCCCAGGCTCTCGTACTTGTGTGCAAACATGCTTAGCCACTGAGCCATCACCCCAGTGCCTAACTTTTTAATTTTGTAAATGAGTGTTTGTCTCTTTGTTGGTGAATTGGAGCCATTTATATGCAAGGTTATTATGGTGAAACTTGTGCTAATTCTTATGACTTGTTGGGTTTTTTAACATTTATATATTTATTTACAAGCAAAGAGAGACACAGACGAGGGACATACAGAGAGAATGGGCATGCCAGAGCCTCCAGCTGCTGCAAACAACTCCAGATGCATGTGCCACTTTGTGCATCTGGCTTTACGTGGGTACTGGGGAATCGAACCTGAGTTCAAGCGCCTTAACTGCTAAGCCATCTCTCCAGCTCCATATTGGTTGTTTTTCTGATTGGATGGATTATTATTTGTTTTTATCTTGCTTTCCTATTAGGGTTACAAGCATTGTGGCCACACCTGGCTTTTGACTTGGGTGATGAGGGATCGAAGTCAGTTCCTCGTAATTGTGCAGCAAGTGTTCTTACCCACTGAGGCATCTCCCCAGCCCAATTTTTAAAATTTTTATAAAAGTATAGTCTAGGGCTGGAGAGATGGCTCAGTGGTTAAGGCACTTGCCTCCAGTGCCTAAGGCCCCGGGTTAAATTCTCCAGTATCCACATATGCCAGACCCACAAGGTGGTGGCCCTGGTGCTCTCTCCCTATCTCTCTCTATCTCTGTATTTCTCTGCTTGAAAATTAATAAATAAAATATAAAATACAAGGTCTCACTATGTAACACAGATGGGCCTTAAACTGGCAACCTCAGTCTCTTCCTCGAGTGCCAAGGTTACAGGTGCCCACCCCACACCCCCACAGACCATGACTATATTGGGTTTTTTTTAATAGGCATTATAAATATTTTATTTTTTTAAGTAAATGCTTGTTAAGAATAAAATGTTAACATTCCATAATATAGAGCTGGATTCCAATAACATAATTTAATAAAATAAGGCAAAATTTACACAGGAGGTTTTATATATATATATAAGGTTAATAAAAGATCACATTTATGTCCTGAGTTTTTTTGTTTGTTTTGTTTTTGAGATAGGGTATCACAGGCTTTTAGTCCCAGAACTAAAAACTAAAGAGGTAGGAGGATTGCTGTGAGTTTGAGGCCACCCTCAGACTACAGAGTGAATTCCAGGTCAACCTGGGCTAGAGCGAGACCCTAACTTAAAAAAAAAAAAAGAAAGAGCTAGGGTCTCATGTAGCTCTGGCTAGCCTGGAACTTGTCATATAGCTGAGGATGACCTTGAACTTCTGATCCTTCCGCCAGCACTTCCTGAGTACTAGGATTTCCAGGCATTCGATATCAGGTCAAACCCAAGGCCTCACGCACGTGAGGCAAGCATTCCACCAATGAGCTACATCCCCAACCCCATGATTATATATGAACACAATACTAAAGTGCTCGCCTAAGAGTGAACGCAGGAAGTTTATTTTCACCTTGCCCTTTTCGAGCTTCTTTGTACAAGCCCATTTCATTTAATGCTAGATGGTTGATATCGAATGTTGTTGTCCACTGTAAGCATATATGTGCACTGCTAGAAGCTGTGTTAAAGAACAGCTCATCTCCCAAGAAGAACCACAGGATAATATGTTAGCAACTCACAGAATTTATTAATTCCTTCTGGGAGAGGACTTCCCTCTTTAGGACAATGACGACATTCTAGTTTGATTGAGCACAGCTCATCAGAGCTTCATACTACTAACACGGGCCTAACCTCAGTAAGCACAGGGTAACTTCCCCAATGTCGTGCAGCTGGATGGGAATCCTGGCTTCAACCCCAGGCAAAGTTCTTATGATTGCCTGATGCTCTCTCCCTGCTGCCTGATCTCCTCCACAATAAAACATGCTCCAGTGTGAACCAGAGACTTCAAGGTATATGAGCTTCACTTCCAAGAGCCTCCGAGAGGAAAAAGAACAAATGTGAAAATAATGTGGACTCTTAGGAATCTCCTTCATATGTAAATTCCCCTGCTTCTAATTTGAAATGTGCACACATAGACAAGATCAGTGCTCATTCCAAACTGATTTGCACACCATGCAGAAAAATGGAAAAGAGAAGTTAATACTACTCACAATGGCTGTCTTCATGGAGACTGGTTTGATATCTGTCACTAGTCACCATATTCTACAGGCAAGTCACCTTGATTTTTGTAGGAAATCAGTAGAAACCCATGGAGATATCAAGTCTTTTCATCCAAAGCTGCAGTGGACAATTTAACACATTGCTATTCAATGAACAAAATGTTATTGCTACATCAGAGAAATATTTGCACCAAAAATTGAAAATATCAATTATTTGACTCTCTCTATACAGTGCCATAGAAGTCTAGATTTGTTTAACAGAGATCATTTTGTTCTGGATTTTTGGTATTGCTTAGTTTTAGCTTGAGAATATGGCAGGTAATTTTATTAGTTTACGCCAGTAGATATTAAAATTAACAATAATTCTGTGTGTTAAGGAGAATACTATACTCAAACACTTAAGAAACATTCTGTTTTCTCTCTTTGTGCTTGTTATGTTTTAGAAGCAGATGAATGGTCCTTCACTTTATAACAACATGGAGTGAAATACTTGATTTTAGGTGGTGTTGTTGTCAACTGGTTGCTGGCACAAAGAACTGGACTTAAAGCAACTTGTAGGAGGAAAGGGTTTATTTTGGCTTACAGACTTGAGGGGAAGCTCCAGGATGGCAGAGAAAACAACGGCATGAGCAGAGGGGTGGACATCACCTCCTGCCAACATCAGGTGGACAGCAGCAATAGGAGAGTGTGCCAAACACTGGCAAGGGGAAGCTGGCTATAAACACCATAAGCCCGCCCCCAACAAGGTTCCAATACCCCAAGTTGCCATCAGCTGAGGATCAAGCATTCAGACATATAAGTTTATGGGGTACACCTGAATCAAACCACCACAAGTGGTTTTTGTTTGTTTTGTTTTGTTTTTTTGAGATAGCATCTCACCCAAGCCCAGACTAACCTGGAACTCACTCTGTAGCCCCAGGATGGCCTCAAACTCATAACAATCCTCCTTCCTCAACCTCCCAAATTCTAGGATTAAAGGTGTATACCATCATCCCCAGTTGTAATATTTGATTTTTTTTTAAACCACACTATTGATACTAAAATCAGTTGGGCAGGTGCAGTGGGTATGTATGCTTTAATAACATGAATAATTCAAATTCGAAAAACACCTCACTATCTGATCTCAAGATACATTTTAAGTATGGAGGCCGTGTCTCATGTTCTAATGGCCTCAGGTCTGAAGCTTCAAGATGGAGTAACAAGTCACTTCTCACCTGACCTGTAGTTGACGATGTGAAGTCCAAGATGGTCTTGAATCTGTCCAGCAGTCAGTCTGTTGGCTCCAGAGATATACATGGTAAACACCAGTAAGATAAGTGAGAGGCAGTAAAGAAATAGAGAAATAACAAGAGAATAGACTCTAATTACATGGAGTTTCACTTAAAACAAAAATTGAGTTGTACCCAAAGTGGCTAGTTATTTCCTGCGCCAGGAACTACCATGCAGGCCCAGCAGGAAGTGTGCTACAGAGCAGGATCACCTTACAGCCTCGTTTCATGGTTCATTTCACTTATTTAATGCAATCTGAGAACCTGCAAAGGGAGCATGTTCAAGGCGGGAATAAGCTTTTTGTCTTGTTTTGTTTTGTTTTGTTTAAGTTTCTTTGAATCAAAACATTTGTTTTCACAAGGTGCTTAAAATCCCAGAGCATGGGGACCTCTAGAATTCCCTGATGAAGACTTCTTTTTGTCAGACAATGGAAAACAAGACCCAACGTTGAGTTATGTCTGCTTCTTTTGCTGTCCAGATCATTTACAACATGAAAAATTACAGCCATGCCCCTGAATGGGTCTAAATCATTTGATTTCCATGTGAGCTCCTCCTAGGGTTTCCCATTTGAGAGAAAGCCCATGATGTTGTGTGTATGGGGGGGGTGTTTAAGATGGAAAAATCACCATTCATTTGTCAAGCAGAGTTCATTTTACTGTATTGCTTGGAAATGTGTGAACTGAACAGCTGGATTTCCTTGTGGTAGCATACGCTGCTCCTCACACGCTGTCTGTCTCCCCTCCAGGGACCTCAGTATGAATAACATCAGTCAGCTGCCCCCGAGTCCCCTGCACAGCCTCCGCTTCCTAGAGGAGTTGTAAGTATTGCTCAGTCTTGATGCATCCAGTCAACACTGGACACATGCTTGTGTTTGTCTCTCATACTTGCTGTGGGAACCAGATAAAACAAGTCAAGGAAGCTGTCAGCACCAGCAACTTTGGCCCATGAGGAAACAGTTAGGAGTGGGGAAGAAAGGCTGGCTTTTGATTCTGGAAGTCAACTTATAAAAGAGTTTACCATGAGGCTACAACTTTCTAAGGTGAGACTGAGCCAAACAAATTAAAATTTTAAAACAAAGGCTGTTTAAAAGGGCTGGATGTCTCTTTGGAAATAGTTAAGCAGCAGGATATTAAAAGTTTGAATACTGGTTCATGTTTATTAAAATAGCAAGTAAAGCTATAATCAAAACCAAAAACTGCTGTTTGGTTCGGCTTGTGACTGGGGAAATTGAGGCCACATTGCATAGCACCAAAACTTCTTGTCTTAATCACTTTTAATGACTATTCCCTACTTTTAAATTTAGCTTCCCTCAAGGCTTCAACTGAGAGACATGCAATCCAGAGGACTTAAACATGGACTCTCCCCAATTCATGAGAGAAAAAAAAAATACAAAAGGAGGAAGCTCAAATTAGTTAATGATACACAGAGAAACCTTGATTAAGTCTAGTAATCACTTTCTAGAAGATGAAAAAGAACCGTAGAAACCAAAAATCTGCATTCAAAAACTCATTTGATCCTTCTGTGCTGTTGAGTGAAGGGAGTGATGCGCCATCGCAGTCCTCGTGAAGGACGGTTGGCACCATCGCTTGACTAAATCCTCTGACTGCTGATTAAAGGAATTGTTGCTGCAATGACTTCTTTTGAAACTTCGTCCTTTATAAATGCTAAAGTCAGGGTCTAATTTGAGGAGTAATTTAAATTGTGATGAACATACGATCCACCATGGGAGGTGGGATGGTTTGGTCAGAACATTTCTTCAAGAGGATAATACTCTCAAACTGTTCCATGCTAACGTTTTATCTCTTTCTTTTTGATGACATTCTATTTTAAAGAAATACAGTTGTTTTTACTACTGGAAGGAGTTGAATGTTACTGATTTGTTATAGTGAGGAATCCAAATGCTAACTTGCATTTTTATCAAAAATATAAGGAATATAGATGTCATTGCTACATTTGGTCCTCCTAAAGGCTTGGACTGTGCCTGTCTTAGTCATGCCTGGTAAATAATAAATATTTCTGAAGAGTGAAGGAATGAAATGGTAAAACACGCAAAAGGAGCTTCCAACATATGTTAACTACATTAGTTGATATCTTTAGTGTTTATTTTAAGTAATTCCAAACATCAGAAATTTTTACTGAACTATAACCTTTTTGTTCTCCTCTCACACAATTAGTAGGCAAAAATTAACCTTGTTCACCCACATATTCCTAAAGTATGAATTTTGTATCCTTTCCACTTCAGTTTCCTTCCAATATCACATGACACAATGCTTCCCTTCTTCCCCAGCACACACCTCAACTCTAGACCACAAAGTGAATCAATACATAATTCACTTTCTTAAGGACTTTGTTTAATAGCGTTTCTCTCTGGGTGCCCCAACTCAGTCACATAACTCCTATTTTTTTTCCATGAGGCTAATGTTAATTCTGTGCCAAGGTCAGTTTGTCAAAAGATAATTGAGAAAAATCACACCCAAATAAAAGCAGGTTAAGAAGAGAGGAGAAGACAGAACTACCATTTCAAAATTATTTGTTTTTTCTGTCTTGTCCTATTTTTAATCTCTTTGGAAGCTTCACCAAATACCTTGACCATATAACCACGGAATTTTGGAATTAGAGGTAACTCTGTAAGGACTATTCCATTTTTCCATCTGTTCTGGAATTCTTTCTGCTGAGTTGGCTGGCTTGCAGAATTTCTGTGTTGTATCTAAGTGGTGTTTAAGTACTTCATCTTGGACTATACAGACTAACTGTAGTGACCTTACCGATATTCATTTTCTGTCCAAATTCACCTACCTTGTTCTCTTCCCCCAAACCCAGCTACCTTTTCTAAACTTGCAGCTATAGTGACTATCAATGGCTTAATATAGACATCTTTTCAAAAACATGCTGATGTATGTAGGAGGCATTATTCAAATAAATGATATTAGTGGTAGGAAAAAAGACACTACTCAGTAACAAACAAAAGAGATGATATTCATAGACCCCAAATAAATATGATCAATTATGCTTACTTTATATCCCTTTGTTCCCAAGGCAAAATTTGAGTGTGTTTGGTCGGGGGGGGGTGTGTTGTTTAACTACACACTACTGAAAGATTTCACTGGAAGAAGGAATGAAAGAAGGAAGACAAAAGAGGGGGATGGTGATCAAAATACATGTACATGCATGAACACTGTCGCTCCTGGGCTAGGGAGATGGCTCAGTGGGTAAGGGTGCTTGCTGAGAGGGCCTGAGTTCAATTTCCAGCACCCGCATGGCCATGCACATCTGTGACCCCAGTCTTGTGAGGAGCAGAAGCCAGAGAATAACTGAGGCTCATGAAGAAAATCACAGCTTCATGTTTGGGAATAGACTCTGTCTCAAGGAAATACACAGATGAGTGATGGAAGAGGGACCTTCTCTTCCAGCCTCTGGGCACCTGAGAGTGCATCCACACATCCACACACCACCACACATAACACACATGCAAGAAAAGACACTTTGGAAGCAATGCCTTTTGATGATGACTTCATTGTGTTGTTACGTTTTAGTCTGTATTTTGTTTTTAGAGCAAAAATCTTCAAGAACAGTAGTGCAGTAATAGCACAATACTTAACTCTATGCCAGTCACTGTTCAAAGTGCTATATATGCATCCTCCTACCACATTCTGTTAACTCATAAATAAGGTAAATAATGCAATTCCTGCTAACAGATAAGAAAGATGAAGGACAGAGAAAAGGGGAGCTTTCCCAGGATAATGAAGTTGAGTCACACCCAGGTCACAATAAAAATACTCAGTGACTTCCAGAGCTGGACTAGGAAGATGGAGGGAGAACAAGGAGCTGTCTGTGGGTCGTCTGTACTTGTCCCCTGTAGTACCTAGTTCACAGGTTTGCACAGGCAAACACTAAAATGTTGAGTAAAATGGAGTGTTCAGTAATGCATATTTGTACGTCCATACCTGTGTCTGTATGGGGAAGTGAAAGAGAGGATGACCAAGAAGGCCAGAAAAGAGTTTGAGATCTAGGAACTAGAGAACAGATATTCAGACTGTTAGCTCATGTCTACCATACACAGCCTAGAACTCATTTCTACCATACAGAGACTACAGCTCACTTCTACCATACACACCCTAGAGCTCATTTCTATCATACTCAGCCTACAGCTCATTTCTACCATACACAGCTTATAGTTCATTTCTACTATATATAGTCTATAGTTCAGTTATACCATATACAACCTGTGAGAAAAGTATCATCACAACATAGAGCTGCAAAATTTCACCCATCCAGCATTGCTCAACAGGCTCAAAGCTTTTATGAACATTTTACATTAAAATACATTTTACATATTAAAATTGACCTATAAAATGCTTTATAAAATATTTTCCTTGAACAAATAAATGACTATCCATATTGTCTGATACGGGTGTTGAGAAATGTGTGTGTGTGTGTGAATGTGTGTACTCGATGACAATTGAGGCACTATTTGAAAGTATAGTCATTCATCCAGCTTATTAAGATCATCTTTATATTGTATCTCTTTATCGTGTTAAATAGATTGCTGCAGACATTATCCATAATAAAAAGCCCACCATAAAACTCGATCTTTAAAAGTCACTACTAATGAAGCCACCACTCTTCTCCTTAGCTCTAATTACCCAATATATTGTTAACCTAGTTTAACTTCATTTAACTATGTTATAAACTGTGTGGGCGGCTGTGTTTCACTCCATATCCATTGCTAAAGCTTAACAAAGATGCCATAGTTCAAAACCTGGTAAGAATACATAAATCTCCAGAGATACCCATGGAGTTAATGTTTAAAAAATGTATACCTCTGGATAATGTGACTCTCTGAAGCAAATATTTAAGAATAAAAACCATTACCATAAATGAGCCCTCTCTCTTCCCTCTTAACAGCCCAGCATATTTCCTATGCTATAAATTTTAGCAATTCAGCCCTTCCTTGTTATTTGTTATTTATTCACTTTATGGCTCTGCAAGATGCCCAGGTGTGCACAGGCTCGTCATCTTGCTGGTGGAGATGTGCTAGCAGGAGGAAAGGAAAGCCTTTTTCTATTGCAAAACAAAGAAAAGCAACAACAACAAAATTAACTGAAAAGAAACTCCAGGTCTGAGTGTGGGGGTCAGTGCTTCCAGGAGAGCCTCTCTGCATGCATTAGCATTGCACTTCACTGGGTTTGGGGTGTAACAATAAGAGCCATTCTAGCTATCTTCAGTTCATGTCTGAAAATCAAACATGATGTTGAAAGGATTTGGGCAAACTAAAATTTACATTTTGAGTAATTGTCATCAAATAAAAACTTCAAGAAGAATTTAACCTCTTCCTTTTCTATTTCATGAGCTTGATTTTGCAGGAACCCCAGAAACATGGGATTTGGGGGGGAATCCTGTTTATTGCTCTGAACTTTGATATAGGCTTGCAGATAGTTCTGCTAAGAACTTCATGTTCTTGCTTTGTGGACAAACTAAAGATTGTATATATGGCCCTTTCAACTGTCTCAGACCTTACGAGTTAGTGGTAGAATGGTATTGGTTGCTGTTACCTACAAGCCGCAGTAAACTTAGATTGGTATTTCGATTAAACTATGGGTGGGGGAATGATTTGTTTCCATTTTAAATATTCTAAATTAAGGCCTTTATTTCGGAATAGCATTTTAAAATCTTCCCAGATTTTAGTGCTATTGGAATCAAATACTTGATTTGGAAAAGAAACATGAGAAGCTCTAGGGAGGTCTGTTTTTAAGTTACCATTGTTCCCTGGAACCATTTGCTCATATTATGGTTGGCCTTGAAGAATCTCTATATAAATAGTTGATATCTATTATTACAGATGAAATTTGGAAAGAGTGATACCACCAAGTGTCCTGAAAATGTGATCTATGCTTATTACTTGTACTTCTTCGCCATCTTATTGAGAATGGTGAGAGCTGTCCTGCCTGTCTTTTGAGAGTCTTTTTTGAAGAACTTTCCTAGACTGTAACACATTTTGAGTTGTGCTCATAAAGTGAAAACAGTGTCATGCCCATGAATAACCTTCATGCCCTCAGCCTTGACACACTCATCGTTCTGTGGTCTTCATGGACCTGGCAATTGATCATCAATCCTGCTACCTGGAAACTCTTATGTTAGTTCATGGCAGTGATTTTAGTTCTTTTCCAAATAACTACCAGTAAGCTTGTGGTTCCTTGCCAATACACCAATAAATTTGGGGTATCCCCAGATTCTTATCTTATAAAATTAAAGAATTAAAATCCACTGACCAGAGGGTAAGGTTTTGGGAGTCTATGTTAGATTAAGAGAAAGAAGTGCAGAGAGCTCCTGCCATGTGGAAGGCAGAAGAGGGTAGAGAGCCCATGGGGGATTAGGGGTTCCCAGATGGGGTGGGACAAGGGCAGCTTACCAAAGACTCAGGAGAGATAACAGCCAAAAAGAAGCTGTGCCCAGCTGGTCAGCATCTAGTTATTATCTATTTCGGTGGCTTCACTTTCAGGCTCAGGTGAGTTACGTGAAAGGACTGTACTCTGGGGACTGACTCAGGTCAGCACACCTGAGTAGGAGGTGAGAGAGAGCTGATTGGATGAATCTAGATCAGATGCTGAATCCCCTTGGGCCCATCTCTAGCTGACTACCAGAGAATAAAACTTCCTGACTCATTCTGCCTCACCCTATAGCTAGAGATACAATTTCGATCTTGAACACTTGTTGACAAAGCACTATTTTGAAACTTTCCTGTCTCTCAGCCTCCTCTTCTGTACTTCTTCCTTCCTCCCCAATTCCTATAAAGTGCAGGTATTCACCCAAATTTTCCCACTTAATTTTATTGTCTCCTACCTGCCTCTGTACTTTTTCACTTCCTCCATTCTAAATATGGTGTGTGTGTTTGTGGCCACTGGAAAGTCATAGGAGACACTGGGAACATTAGAATGAAGAGATTTGTTATGGGTGATCCAAGTCTCTGGCCTTGAGAAACTTAAAACCAAGTGAAAACCTAACTTGCTGTGATGAGTAATGAAAGCCGCTACAGGTAGACGAAAATCTCTCAAAGAAGGTGACATTTAAAATAACATCAGGCTTTGAGGGAGAGTTGGTGATCCTAGAGCTAAGAGAGAGTAGTTGAAGCTGAAGACTGGTGTGGTCAGAGATCCTAAGGTAGGGAAGAATGGTGTTATCGTAGTCAGCCCACACCTCCGTCACTGGGATGAATCTTCAAACCAGGCACAATTTGGGGGAGGAAAGTATTTATTGAAACTACAGACTGAAGGGAAGTTCCATAACAGCGAAAGAGACTGGCCTTCTTTCACAGGTCCAAGCAGAGAGAGAAACCCATCACCAACACCATACTCACAGAACAGCAAACAGGCAGGAGGGACAAAGAGAATTTCTTCCCCTTTATATAGCCTCAGGGTGGGGGGGGTCTTACAACCCTTCCCCAGACTTAATGGCTTCCTGAGTCTCTGGAATTTCCTTCCTGCACTGCCCACACAGGAAAGGATGTTTACTTCTAGCTTCTTTACATCCTACCCCCTACTGAGAGGCTGCCTTCCTATAAACATCCTCAGAGACCTACCCAAGGTAATTAAAAAGATCAAGTTGACAACAAAACATAACCATCACAGGTGTGTATGTGGATCTGAAAGATCAGTATAGCTGCAGCAGAGGGAGAGAGAGAGAGAGAGAGAGAGAGACAGAGAGAGAGAGAGAGAGAGGCAGAGAGGCAGAGAGAGAATGATGGGGTTGGAGAAGCAGAGACCTGGTCCTTCAAGGCAAATTAAATAATGTGTGGAATGCAGTAAGAGGAATGGGAGGTCATTGGAAGGATACATGCAGTTACTGTAACAATATGATTTTTTAATATCTCTTATTTCTGTGTGGAAAAAAACAGATTAGAAAATTATGGAAACAGAGAGATTTGTCAGAAGGCCAATAAAACTGGGGGAGAAATCCAAGAAGCACTTTTCATGTATAGATGATACCCAAATCTATGTTAATTGTCCAAAGCTCTTTTTTATTTGATGACAGACCAATGGTCTCAATGTGTGCTCCCCAGACAGCACCGTTTTCACTACCTTATTTAATCCTTATTTATTCTCACTTTTTAAAAAATTATTTATTTAAGCAAGTAAGTGCCTTTAGCCACTAAGCCATTTCTCTAGCCCCTAAACTCACTCTTTATCCATGCTTGTTAGAATGCAAAATCATGTTCCCCTTGCCCTCAACCTTATTAGTCAGAAACTCTGGGTCCTGGGTCCTGGGTCTGGGAACTGCCTCTAACAAGCTCTCCAGGTGGCTCCTCTGAAGATAATGCTGATGTCATGCTCAGACAATAGTGCTTTACATCAATTCATGGATTTCATAATAAATGGTAGGTATTCATATGCTCCAGTGCATTGTACATGGCTTATTGAAAGCTCAAGGATTTACTGAATTTTAATGTTATATAATAAAGGAAGAATATTCTTTAATTTGCTTCTAATCTGGATAGACCAGGTCTAGCTAACTTGGAATGTTTATGCCAGACATGAAGAACTGTAGCACTATGACTAGCTGTCTTAACAAACAAGATCAAGTGATCAATCAATAAATATTGATTGAGCTCCCAGTTCTGTGCAGGTGATATGATGCTTGACCTTAGAAGTCTGTCATCCTCTGCTCCAGTCACACTGGTCTTTCAGATCCAGACATATCACATTCTTTCCTACCTTGGGATCTCTCCTCACACTGTTCCTCCAACTAAAACACTCTCTTAGCTCTAGAAACATCAACTCCCCTTCAAAGCCTGATCTTAGTTTAAATGCCATTTAAAGGATAAAGTTTAGAAAATGAACCTCTGTAGATAATATTGTACAATATATATCTGTGGACTAAAATGATTAAGATAGATTTCACAAGGAAATTGAAGTTGAGCGTCAATACTATATGGTTAAGAAACCATAGGTCTAGGAATAGGGAAATAGCTCAGTGGGTTAAAGTGTTTGCTTTGCAAGCATAAGTATCTGAGTTCATCTCCCCAGAACTATATAGAGCCAGATGCTATAGTGAGCATCTGTAACCCCAGTGCACCTACAGTGAGAAGGGAGGTGGAGATAGGAGAATCCCCGAAAAGCTAGTGGTCACACAGCCTGGACAGTGAGAGACCCTGCCTCAGACAAGATGGAAGGTAAGGGTCAACACGCAAAGTTGTCCTCTGACCTCCAAACATGTGCTGTGGCACACATATACAAACATATACATCATATTTATACACGTACACAAAAAAAGTTTTTTGTAAGCCCACAGGTCTTTATGCCCACTAAGGATCTCCCAATTGCTTAGAAATCATTCAGTCAGTCCAGTGGTTTTAACCTTCAACATTTCTTAGTCTTTGATATTGAAATCTTCATGTTCTTTTTTGTTTATTTGTATTTTTGTTTGTTTGTTTGTTTGTTTTGAGGTAGACTCTTCCTCTAGCTCAGGCTGACCTGGAATTTACTATGTCTCAAAGTGGCCTAAAACTCAAGGCAATCCTCCTAACTCTGCCTCCTGAGTACTGGGATCAAAGGTGTGAGTCACCACGCCCAGCCTAAATCTTCATATTCTTTATCTTTATCTCACAATGAAAGTACACATCTCATGAAGACACAAGTGAAGAATGAAAGCTTGGGGGTTGGGTTTGGCCAATTGGATATGCTTAACTTATTGAGGTGGAAAGAGTGGAGGACTATCACAGTTTTTGAGCATTGTAATTTCTTAAGACATACTAGGAAAGACATTGTATTTTCCAATGGGAACAAATCAATTAAGAGAATGTCGTTATAGCTGAATTGTCTTCAGCAAACTACCAAAACTGTGCTCAGGAGGTTCAGCTCAGAAGCATCTGGGTTCTGATTACCATGGATCTCTTACAAGAAAAAAGTTCCCATGGTGGGTTGGGTCAATTATAATGCAGTGAATTATTTCTAGTACAGGCATGGTCAGTAGATTACATTTGACTATTCAATTCAGCCTTTTCCTAACTCTTAACATGATCCAGACACTTGGCCCAGCCTCTAAGTGTGATGGTTCAAAAGCAACATGAGAAAATCTGTCAATTGAATGAATCAGTGAACATGAGTTTTAATTAACTACTATATTATTTTCTTTACTTGTTTGCCTTTTTTGAGTATTACTACCTGTGGCATTAGCATAGTTTTAGCTGACTTTATTTTGGAACAGTTTTTTTTAAATGAGACTATTTTGGTATTTCATAAGGGACTTTGCAAAAATCTTTCACATTTAAATGATACTTCAACAGCAATTATTCAGGTGAATTATAACCCAGAAAGTAAAAATAAATTCAGAAGTAATACAGAACTATTGGAATAAGTATTGGAAAAAGTCATAGACAAGAAAAATTATATTTAAAAAACTGGAAGTAGGTACATGTCAGCCAGGTCTTCAAAACATAAAACATGGGAAAACTACTGAACTCTGATGTTGGGTTTCATCAAATTTCTAGAACAAATTAATTTACCATGTGTAGATTGTGTGCCTTCTAGGTCTCATATGCTTTGTAAAAGTGGGGAAGTAAAGCAGTAATTTCTAGGAACCAGCATAAATTTTCTTAGTCTGAAAGGTTTCCCTGTTAAATCCTAAGAATGATCATAGTCAACTTCACTCTTTTCTGATTACGTAGGTTGCATAGCTTCTGTGCATTTTAGAAAAGACCAGGGTAGGGCTAGGAAGATGGCTCAGTGGTTAAAGGCACTTGCTTGCAAAGCCTGTCAGTCTGAGTTTGATTCCCCAGTACCTTTGTAAAATCAGCTGCACAAAGGGGCGCATGCATCTGGAGTTTGCGGTGGCAAGGGGCCCTGGTGTGCCGTTTCTTTCTCTCTCTGTCTCTCTCCTCTCTCTTTCTCTCTCTTTCTGTCTCTCTCTTTCTCTCTGAATAAATAAAACATTTATTGTTAAATAAAAATACTTTTGTTAATTTATTTGAGAGAGAGAGAGAGAGAGAAGAGAGAGAACATATGGGTACACCAGGGCCTCTAGCCACTACAAACGAATTCCAGACAGATGTGCCACCTTGCACATCTATCTTTATGGGGGAACTGGGGAATTGAACCAGGGTCCTCAGTCTTATATAAGTGCCTTATCCAATGAGCCATCTCCCCAGCCCTGAAAATATTTTTAAGAAGAAAATACCAAGGTATGATGCGTTTAGATGAAATCAGAAGAGATACCGATTTCAATTTACATAAAACTGTTTACAATTGGGGTGTCTTCATATACACAATTTGGACATTACTAGCTCTGGCCTACCTCACTGACTTAAAGGATATGAAAGTTCTTTAATTAATGCTAGTAGCAACATGTTGTAATAAAGAAAGCATTACAATAAAGCAAGAAAAAGAAAATGGGGGAGAGAATGAAAGAAGTGGATGAAGACAGATAATAAATGAAAATATAATTTTAAAACAATTTTAGAGAAGAAAAAGACCTTCATTGCCAGTGTGTTGGCATTTGTACAAAGGGCAGCCTGGTCTACATAGCCAGGGAGAGCTATATAACAAGACAAGGAGGTCTCAAAAAAAGAAAAAAGAAGAAGGGAGGGAGGGAGGAAGGGAGTCTGTTTGAAGTCAGCAAACAACTCTCATGTCATCTGCTGCTCACTGACCAGGATCACAGGTCATGTTTTGGATCACGGATCAAATGCGTGTGGGTTGTGCATAATATACACGAGTATAAAATGTTGCTTTTTTTCCTATATATTGCACACATCCCACCTCTATCTACCTTAGTGGTGTATCAGCTTAGGTTTGCCTTCTACACCCACATCCCACCACTTCTCACACCTCCAACACAGCTCCACTGCACCTGAGCATTCTACTTGCCCCCATGCTTCCTTTCTGGTCCCCATAGACTTGTTCACTTGCAAAGCATCTCTTGAAAATCCAGCTCTAATCACATTGCCCTCTGTCTGAAGTCCCCCCTCAGGGCTCAGATGCTTGGCATCCTCCTCTTGGCCATCCTGCTGATCGCTCTAGAAGCTTCTAAAGCACACCAAGCATACTCCTCCAAGGGGTTTGGCTCCTCTACTGTCCCCTCCCCATACACTGGCTTGGCTCAGGCCTCTGATGAAATGCTCTGTCAGCTGAGAGGACCCCCGACCATTGTGTCTAAAAGAACTGCCATGACCACGACCATGGCTCCCTGGCTCTTTCATTCATTTTTCTCTCTGTAGAGAACATTTCTTGTTAGATTATTCTTACCTTTTGGTTTCATGACTATCTCCCCACATTAGGGTATAAACTCCATTAGCTCGGGGGCATTATGAATCTAGTATTCACTGTATCATCACCACCTGAGCAGTCCCAGCACAGAGAAGGCCCTCATAAATGCTTGCTGGATACAGAGATAGTATGAAAAGAATGTGAAGTGCATTTCTTCCCCACTCAGTGACTGTTAGGAAAACAGAAGCCAAAACGCTATGATAGCTCGGGTGTGCCAACTGCCAGCTAGCAAGACAAAGATGGAAAGGAAAGACAGCAGATGTGGACGATTGGAAAAGCTTTGTAAACATGATTCCTTGAAGCCAGCATCTTGGCAGGTGGGCTACTTCCTTGCCAGTTGAATAAGCCTTCCAACATCCAGTTGCTTGCAGAAGGTAACATGGGTCTGAATGGATGGATTCATCACCCAAGAGGGTTCAGGGCTGTGGGGCAGCTTGGCTTCACAAAGTCATGCAGGGATCTAGTGTAGTTCTGGTTTTTCTGTTCTTCATTCTGCTTTCTGAGGAGTGTTCTTCACATCAGTATTGATGGTCTCGGCAGTGTCATTTTGCAGGCAAAGCAGAGGAAATGGGGAACGCATACCCTTGCTCACAGTAGAACTTAGTCAGGTAGCCATGGTTAGATACAAGAAAGGCTAGGCGATGAGACTGTAGGAAGGTGGCCAGGTACTCTGATAAAACTCTGTGAAGAAATAAGCCTAGAATAAGTGAGAGGTGATAACCAGGAGAATTAACTAGTCTCTACTTAAATGATTAGTTAAATGCTACTTGGGCAACTTACTATGCTTCAAACAGTAATCAATGTATCAGAGGTGCAAAGACAAGCCCCAGGCTGATGTGTCATAAGACAGTCACATTCTATAATACAAGGAAGACTGTAAGACTTTCCCATAATTCAAAACTGCTAGCAAGAAGGTTCAGAAAGAGAGACTGGAAGCGGGAGGCAGAGGTAGGAGGATCACCATAAGTTCAAGGCCAGCCTGAGACTACATAGTGAATTCCAGGTCAGCCTGGGCTAGAGTGAGACCCTACCTCAAAAAAACCCAAAAGAGAGAGAGAAAGAGAGAGGGAGACTGGAAAACTCAGAAATGAGATTGCTTTGAGGGTCATGGGTCTAGATGGAGCAAAGAGATGGGAGAGAACTGAGGGCGAGCCTCGTGGTCTAGTTCAGCCCCAGCATAAAAGGAATTGTAGGAGAAGCTGAGGACTTCTTTTCATTTATTTTCTCCAGGAATAAAAACTGACAGAGGGTCTTGGAGTGGGGAATCAATATTCTCAGAGTTGGTATTCAAAGACCATCAGTGAATGGAGTGTGAGTGGGAACAGGAAGGGAATAAAAACGTGAACACCAGATGTTAGGCCAAATGGTTTAATATAAGACAACTTTATAGGAATATTTTTATAAAGCCCTCAGAAATCACACTGGTCAAATATTCAGATGAATTACATCTTATTAGCATCTATTTATTGAATGCCTGCCTCAAACTTCTCTGTGAATATATAGGAAGAAATTTCTTCCCCTCAGTCCATTTTTACAAACACATTTGGAAACAAAGATTGTATAAAGTAGCATTTTATCCATGGCAGTCTCTTTATTTCTACTTGGTGCTTTAGGCTGAGATCGTACATGTATTTATTTTTTGAAAATAACCTTATTTAGGCACCATAAGAAGATGAGAGGAATCCAGAATAGGTTAAGTGTTTTATGTTAATCTGTAATGGGAAGAGAAAACAGATACAGACACCATATGACAAAATAGGGAAGTCATGGAGCTGAAGGGGACCTGAGATGGCGTCTGGTCTTAACATTTCATGTCATTAATGAGAATATGAAGCATGGAAATATTTGCCAATTTAACAACATAAAGCAGATAAACATTGCAGAGCCTCCCAGAGAAGCGACCTTCTGTCAGTGAGTCCCTTTGGAAAGCAGAAGTACAAAATTGTGACATATATAATTTTGTTTTAATTTAATTTGTATTAAGCAAATAATGCTGGCTTGTTTGGTTGCTTGTTATTTGTTTGTTTATTTATTATTTGCTTGATAGGTTGGCCTTGAACTCTCAGTGCTTCTGCCTCAGACACACAAACACTGGTATCACATGTGAATACCATCATATCTAGCTTCAAAAAAACGTTTTTTATACAAATGTTATTGAGGAGGTGTATTCATAGGACACTCACAATGTTTGTTTAAATATTTACAAAGTGGTGTGCAATGGCGATATGCATATGTTTAAGGTTGTATAATGGTGGCACTTCAGTCAAGTCAGCGGATCTCAGTGATGGGGTTATCTTTCCTTTAGAAATAACACCAAAAGGCTATGTTTGAGGCCTTCAGACCCTGCAGGAAAAAGCAATAGTCAAATGAAGCACTTCACTTTATCACCTAACCCCATCTCATCACTAAAAAAAAAAACCCAAAAATGCACAAACAGGGTTGCCTTGATTTTCGGTTCTGCCCACCACCACCCTATCACCGGGAGGTGATAAGCCAGCACCTCAAAAGCTGCTGTGAGCTCCTGAATTCCATTGCTGCTCTTGGGTTTTGCATCATGTGGGACCATCGCACATCTCAGGTTGTGACTTCAATGTGGCTGCTGAAAACACACAGAGCCAAATGTGGGAGCTGCAGACTTGTTGGTCTTTTGACTTATTTTCTCAATTTAAACTATTACAAAGAGACATGTCCAAAAGTTACCAGTAAGTGATGTCAAAACTTTCCCTTTAAATAACCCATGTTAATACCTTCCATTCTAAGCTCTCTGTTTTCAGTTTTCAAGGTATTAATTAAAGAATGTTAAGTCAATTAAGCTATTCTATCTTTTCTGGTGGTTTAGAAACAATGATTGTGATCTATGTTGTTATTTCAGAATAATATGAAAATGAGTATTTTATGATATAATTATAGCCAAAATAACCTTCTATTTGATTATTTTGTTCATGTTTATTTAAGGATAGTTGTAAAAAATGTGACATTTTGACATCACGTTTTTCTTCAAACTATTATGGGCATTAGTATATATAGATATACATATATAGTATAAGTTAATAATGTATTTATTATAAGATAATTTACTGTATGTCATCTTAGGCACTTCTGCCAACATTTTGATTAAAAATTTATAGAAAGTTTTTGCAACATATAACAAAATAAGGTTACTTACTGTTATTTTTGCCACTTTTGACATACTGTATTGCATTATTTTAACAATGAAATGAATTTCACGTAAAGAGAACTATGCTCATTCTCTCTCTCTCTCTCTCTCTCTCTCTCTCTCTCTCTCTCTCTCTCTCTCTCTCTCTCTCTCTCTCTCTCTTGCTCTCCTCTCTGTTGAAACCCACAGACGTCTTGCTGGAAATGCTTTGACACACATTCCCAAGGGAACCTTCACTGGCCTTTACAGTCTTAAAGTCCTGTAAGTAAACCAAGTGTTCTTGGATGTATTTCTGATTTTTATGTGAATTGGCTGCTAATTAACTTTTAAGTGTTGAGTTTAAGAAACTACTTAAATCTTTGATATGGTTCATTTAAATTCTTTTCTGCCTTCCTTGCTTCCATAGAATCATATTATAATTGGCTAGATCTATGTGTGGAAAAAGTCTCTTCTCCTCTTACATTAATATCTAAGTTATTTGCCTCTAAAAAGCACCTGGCCAACTCACACTTCCTGTATGTATTTGTGTGTGGTGTGCAAGCATGTATGTATGTGTGCTCATATGTGTGTGAGTGCGTGTGGAGGCCACAGGTCAACACTGAATTCTTCTGTAACTCTCCACCGTTATTTCTCGGAAATAGGGGCTCACACTGAACACAGAGCTCATCTACTTAGATGGGCTAGCCAGCAAGCCCTGGGGATCCTCCTGTCTCTCCCTCTGCACCATGGGGTTTACAGATGCACACCACCATGTCCAGCGTTTCAGATGGCTACTGAGAACTCAAACTCAGCAAGTGCTTTACCCACAGTGCTATCTCTCCAGCCTCCAACTCAAACTTTTAAGAGTATTCCTTTTCCACATGTTTTATGAAGTTGGAGGAAAGGCTCTGGTAACTTTGATCACTGAGTGAATAAATCATTGTAATACTAACATAATGAGTTCATGTCTCCAAACTCATTTGATTCCTTATGATACATGGACTAAGAACCCACTGAAAAATATTGGTTGTGGCCCCCTGTGAATAGATGCAGAAAAACCTAGAGCATAACCTAGCGCATTGAATATGTAACTCAGTGATGGACTACTTGCCTAATACACCCCAGGCTCTGGTTTAAAACCCCAGCACCACAAGAATGGAAGGAAGAAAGAAAGGGTGAAAAGGAAGAAGGGAAGGAGGAAGGGAGGAAGATTATGGTTTTAATTTTGTTGGGTTTTTTTGTTTGTTTTTGTTTTTGTTTTTTCAAGGTAGCATCTCACTCTAGCACAGGGTGATCTGGAACTCACTCTGTAGCTTCAGACTGGCCTCAAACTCATGGCAATCCTTCTACCTCAACATCCCAAATACTGGGACCTTATGCCTGGATAAAGTTTTGGGGGCTTTTTTGTTATTGTTGTTTTGTAATATAGATGCATATAAATTAGACAATATGAATTACATGTGAGCTATTATAATTACATAGAAATAGAATTTCAAGTCTTCAAGCTCTTGGGTTTGAACTACTTAGGTTTTGTAGGACTTTTCTACCACAACATTTTTACATTTTCTAGTTATATCATTGGATATTTCTAACTGCACCATATTTCCATTGACTATTTCTCACAATATAGTAATTGCCCAGGACAAGATCTTATCTGTCTTGATCACCAATATATCCTCAGGTCTCAGAACAGTACCTGACTCATAGTATGCACTCAAAAAATACTTGTGGAGGGCTGGAGAGATTGCCCAGTGGTTAAGACGCTTGCCTATAAAGCAGAAGAACCAGAGTTCGATTCCCCAGTTCCCACATACAGCCAGATGCACAAGGTGGCGCATGTGTCTGGAGTTCTTTTACAGTGACTGGAGGCCCTCTTCTCTCTGTCTCTCTTCTCTCTCTATCTCTCTCTCTGCTTACAAATAAATAAATAAAATATTTAAAAATAAATAAATAAATACTTGTGGAAAAATGAATGGTTCTGACTCATGATAGAAAACACAGGAGTTCTAGACATCAATATTTTCTTAATTTTGTATGATGTTGACCTAATGTTTTATTTATTTATATACTAAGCAAAAAAAGACCTTCCTCTCAGATATGTGCTTCTACATTCAAGTAGGTTTTATTAACCCAGAATGCTTCTGTACATTTTTTATTGCTTCCAGTGTTGCCTTTTGCCTCGACTGAATGCTCTAGAGAATGCTGGCCTAGAATGAACTCTCTAGAGAGCATTGGCCTAGATAAACTGAAAAAATGAAAGTTATAGGTGCAATGATTTTGCAAATAGTTAGTCCCCCACATTCATGCACAAGAAAGTTGGTCCTAGTGAGATGGTAGAAATTTTAAGAGGAAGAGGGAGGTAGTTTGAACGTTTTGAATGAAAAACCCCATAGACTCGGGTGTTTTGTTAAAGCTTGTGCCTTGGGTCTCCAGCTGCCTGGCTGGAGGAGGTGTCACTGGAAGTGGAACCTGGGGTCCAGCCCTAAGGTGTGTTTGGTGGTGGATCTGATTTCCAGCTCAAAGGTGTGAGCTCTGCCTGGAGTCCCTGCTGCTTGCTACCCATTTGTGCTCTGCTTTTGGGTTTTGCAGGCTGTTTGGTTGTTTTTCTCAGCTTGGATGTATGGAAGCAGCTTCTTCCACCACTAATGAAATTTCCCCCTGGATCTGTAAGTTTGAAATAAATCCTTTCTTCCTCTAAACTGTGACTGGTTTGGATGTTCATCCCAGCAAAGTAGAAACTGACTACAATAATGAACTTATTGGAATGCCGCTATGCTATTCAGAATACCTTTCTCAGAAAGACTAATGTTATTCTCTCCAGACTCTGGTTAGTTCCCCAGAATGCTGATAGTTATAAAAAGAGAAAGGCTGGTCCATGAATCCCTCTACTTCCTGTCTTAAAGTGTGATTATTTTGTGCCCACTCCTGCCATTGGGATTCCATCACTCCTGAGGCCTTCACTAGAGGCACAACAGATTAGGTGGCCCAAGCTTGGACTTTTAGCCTCCAAAACTGTAAGATAAATAAGCCTCTTCTCTTTATAAAGTTCTCATTCTTAGGTATGGCATCCTTCAAGTTCTACTTAAATGTGCACTTCCCACTAGAAAAATAAATAAATAAAGCATGAAATGTGGTGTTAAAACATTCTCTTTATCCACTACTAACTACCCATCATCCCCTGTCCTTCTTTGGGGTTTGGAAAAGTTTGCCTGTGATACAAAAGTGACATAGTAAACAACAAATGTGCTACAATTGTTATTTAGTTTTACAGCTCTGCAGGGCTGTAAACCCTGCAACCTGTATTTTAATAAAGATTATTTACTTCTTCCTTAAAATATGTAAGTATGATCTGTTATTACATATCTTAACTAGTTTCTATTTTAGTTTGCATTGAGACTTCTACTCATGTTCCTGTTCTGTACAGAACTGCTTCTCATCACGTTCTTTTGGTCACACCTAACCTGATTCATTAAAAGTAGAGACAAGCATCCTATCCATTCATTAAAATGTCTCCTAAGGTTTTCACCTATGAGTATTATGTACATAGTGAGTAATAAGTTACTTTTTCCATGTTTGTCCTTTGCAATACCATTGGGAAGTACGTTATATTGATCCAATAAGATTGATACCCACAGCACAAGAGTTAAATTCTGAATGTGGTAGACCTGGTACCATCCTCATGGAATCCCTCAAACTGTACAAAGGTCAAAAGTGGCTGGGAAAAAAAAGAAAAAGCTAGCTATCCTGCAGCATGGTGAGGAAGGGGTAGAAAAGTATGTTCCTTGAGAGTTCTGACCCGCATAAAGTGACTGAGAACATGGGTTAAGAGGAGCACCAGCTCCCTGTACCAAACCAAAGCCACAGGATGGTGACAGGTAGAGGCAACTATGGGGAAGTCAAAAAGGGAAAAGTCCTCCTTCCATGTAGTCCCACAATACAGCCACGGTAGTCATTTGATGTCTATTCATAGAACAGTTAAGCAAAAAGAATATTTAAGCATTCGGCCATCAATTGTCACTAAACATACAACAAGTTATTTCCTCTGCCTCTACTTCACTATACCTGTTCTTGTTTAGTCTTATTGGTCAAGAAAGAAAGAAACGTAAAACATAACCCAAAAAAATTGGGCAGTAAGAGAACACCTAAGGAAGCTGTATAAAATCATGAATATTTTAAACATGCCCAAGAAAGAAATTAAGCAAATATGAAATCATCCTTTGTTTCTAGTAAAAGCATTTTGATCTTTTCATGTTCTTTTCTCAGCCAGACAAGAATGATAAAAATAAAGGTATACACCTACATCATATGTGGGGCCTGCTATATTTTGCTTATAATGGATGTGTTTACTACTGGGTGTTTGCAAAAGAAATCGACAGCCATGTGAGTGCTTTCTGCTTTAATTGCACTCTGCAGTGCTGTAAACCCTTTAACTGTTTTGTCTCCCACTGAATTATCTTAAACAAAAACAGAAATTTCTAATTAGCTCACTGGAGACTTATAAGGATAAGATGGAGATAACTTGCTCTTGTTCTGTCACTTGAAAGTAATTAAACAAAAGCTCTTTAAAGAGAGAAAGATCAGGGCTTAATTGATACTGATATTTTTAATGTTGTATTTTGGATTTTCACCAGTAGTAATGGTTGAAAAATTAACTCACTTGGGGATAGCTTTAAAAGTTTAAATCTGACTTAAGTTCCATTTTTGGAAGTCAGATACATAAGACAACCAAGAAAACTGCAACTGGGTACTGAAGGAAGACTGTCTAAATACCCCTTATCTTCTCCAGTTTTTTAAGACGTTTTAGAAAAACTTGAAGAGTTTCATTGTTAAGCTGGCAGCTCATATCTGCAATTCCAGCACTTGGGATGCTGAGGCAGGATGACCACAAGTTCAAGGCTTGCCTGATCAGCCAGGGCTGCACAACAAGACACTGTCAAAAAAAAAATAGTTAAAACACACACAAAAGGTTTCACTGTTAAGTGAGTAAAGCTTAGAACTATTGAATATAAACATTGTTCCAGTAATATATCACAAAATTTAGACATCAGTTAAATATATTATCTGTACCACACCATCATTTAAATTTATTAAATTAACAAGCGGCTTAGAAAAAAATGTAATTAGGGAGCCTAAAATTAAGTAATGATTTGAAACTTCTTGGAAAAATGTAAACATACTATGCAATTTACTTATACAAAATATGGAATTCAAGTTGTAATTCTCCCCATTCCCTAACTGGTAAATGAAGTGTGAAGCTTTCTCTACAACTCAGCTTCATTCATAGGAAGCCAACATATTGGAGACTCTTAGGAAATTTCAGCCGAATTCAAGTTTAACATAATGAAATTAGTTGAGTAGAACTATTGGAATACAAATGGCAATTATGTTCCTCAGATAGAATTCTCAGACATACTGAGAAAACATCAACGCTATGATATCAGAGTAGTTTTTTATAACTTATTGGTATATGAGGACATATTTGCATATATGAAAGTATTTATTACACATAGTTCTAATCCTCAAACACTGTTTCAATTAAATGCTGCTATTCCCAATATACAGATAGAATGCCAAGGACCCAGGGTATGCTTGCAGAGACTCAAAAGAGAAGTCTTATCACAAAACCCAATGCAGCTTCACATTCAGGTAAAAATATTTTATTAGAAGTGCAAAGTATGGTGGTTCTCAGCATTACCTCAGAGCCTGTTAGAAGTTCACACTCTCTGGCCCTTGTTCAGACCTTCTGACAACAAACTTTGAGAGTAAGACCCAGAAGTCTGTGTCTTAACAAGCCTTCCCATAGATTCTGCAGAAGGCAACACTGGAGAAATTTTATAGTTTTACTTTTCTTGGACTCAATTAAAGTATCACAATTAGTCCAATCCCACTCACATTAGTTTTGAGAAAGGATTTATTAATGCATATAGAAATGGCCTCCTATACCAAATGCCGGCTACATGACAGGCATTGTTCTCCAGACTTTCACTTCTGGAATCATCTCAAGAAGTTCTCTGAGGTAGGCCTCACTATGACCATGAGGTGTGGAGAGATCAGATAACTGACAGAGGGAATGGGATGTGAGAACACACTTAGCCGTTGCACCATGCAAGGGGCCTGAGAATTTGTGCTTTCAGCAAGGACCGCTGCCTGGTGTGCTGAAAGAGACACAGGTTTGAAGGTAGGTGTAGCTGGGTTGGAATCTCAACCAGTCACTTCATGAAAATCAGCTTCAGTTGTGGAGATGAGACAGCGGGCTCGTTGTTTCCAAAATCCAAGTGGAAGTTTGTTACCTAATAAGTTGAAACATTTCCTTTAAGGTTCCACTTTCCTGGAATAGCCTTCTGCCTCAGGCTTATACAGACCATGAAATACTGAAGAAAAAAATATATGCTACAAGATTATTGTGTTATAAACATTTATGAATAGGGTAGCAAAATTATAAGGATTTTAATGGAAATATTTTTCCATGCTATTTTTCCACTAGCAATGATACATTTTTATTTTATTATTGCCACGTTTTCATTCTATAGTCTCTGTGCACAGCTATTCAACCTAGGAGAGTGAAGGCACAAACACTTCCCATACATACACACAATATATAATATATACATACATACATATAATTTCATATCAAAATTTGATCTATACAACCATGATCATGACCCTTTAAAAATATAAAGAGATGGAGAGCTGGTTCAGTAGTTAAGGCACTTGCCTGAAAAGCCTAACGACCTGAGTTCAATTCCCCAATAAAGACAGATGCACAAAGTGTCCCATGCACCTGGAGTTCATCTGCAGAGACTGGAGGCCCTGGTATGCCCACCCTCTCTCTCTCTTATACTCTCTCTCTCTCTCTCTCTCTCCCTCTCTCTCTCTTTCTCTCTCTCTTTCTGTCTTTCTCTCTCTCTCTCGTGTGTGTGTGTGTGTGTGTGTGTGTGTGTGTGTGTATGTATGTGTGTTTGTCTCTCTGTGCTTAAAGATAAATATAAATAAAAGTAAATTCTTAAAAAGAAAATATAAACAAGATCACATCATTTTCTTACATAAACTCCTGCAATGGGGTTATTCGTCATTCTTAAAATAAGTCATGTGATGGCCATCAAGGCCTCTAAGAGCTGGTCTCAGGTTCTCGCTTGTCCTCGCTTCTTCCCACTCAGCCACAACTGATCCTTTGCTCTTTCTTTAACCGATCAGACAAGCTCCAGCAGAAGGCCCTTTGCACTGGCTTTTCTCTTCCTTAGTATCCCTTTCCTCATGGTCACAAGATTTGCCCTCTAATGCCATACTGGTCTCCCTCAAACGTCACCCCTGCAGAGAGACCTTCCCTGAATTATCTTTCAAATAAAAACTTCACCTTGTGACCATGCTTGTTTTCTGTTCATAGGACTGTCACTCGTCTCTTGTGACAAATTCATTTGTTTAGTTATTTGCACTCCCCATGGAAATGGAAACTCCTCATGAGCCAAAACTATGTCGGATGCTCTGTTGTTTTTCTGACCCTTGGAATGGTGCCTGGCACTGTTGGGCCAAGGTCAGTTATTGTGAATCTTTATTAATGTCTTTCTCTGTTTTGACATGCAGCATGCTTCAGAACAACCAGCTAAGACAGGTGCCCGCAGAAGCGCTACAGAATTTGCGAAGCCTTCAATCCCTGTAAGTACAGTTATAATCACAAAACACATTGAAGATCGGTTTCAGAAGGCACACTGAGATGTCCAATGAGTCACTCTACTCTATCCTTGGGTTGATGGCCTCGGTGGAGTTGAGGTCTTAGCACTGGAGTTCAGCATTTCAATTTAATTTACCTGCACTCAAAAGCCTCCTGTGTGTTGGTGTTTCAGGACAAAACATCTACCTCCACAAGCTTGTCCAACATTCTCTTTGGTCTTGTTTGAATTTAGCATCTTTGATATGTTTTGCCTTTGCTGAGTCAAACAAGGAAACTGAATTGTTTTAAGTTCTGCATATATGTCAAGGGCCCTCAAATTAGGGGCAGCATAAAATGTACCCTAAAGCATTATAGTAATCTACAGACCAAGAGCTCTCTCACTGTACATAGACTTCAACTCCACTCACAAGTGTACCCCTACAATGGTGCCTGTATCTTCTGCTCTGAGCCCACACCTTTTACATCAGGAGTTTTCTTCCCAGGCCCTACATAAATGATAAGTGAATCGTCACATAAAGAACACTCTTGAGGGATGGAGGGTTTGCTCAGTGGTTAAGGTGCTTGCCTATAAAGTCTAAGGACCCAGGTTCAATTCCCCAATAGCAACATAAAGCATAGGGTGGCACGTGTATCTGGAGTTCATTTGCAGTGCCTGAAGACCCTGCCATGCCCATTCTCTCTGTCTCTCTTCTATCTCTCTCTGCTTACAAATAAATGATTTTTTTAAAAAAAGAACATTCTTGCCAGCTACATGTTTGAGAATTTGGGTTGTAAGCATTCGTTTTCAGCAGTTACTTTGCAAGTCTCTGCCACACTGTTTTGTTTGTAAACCTACTCAGCAGAATGTAGAAGTGATTACAGTATGTTGCATGATTTCTGATATACACATGTGTCATGTGTGCTCTAGTTACACTCACACTGGAGGTCTCATCTGTCAAACAAAATACTGCTTTCTTGTCTTGACTGATGAAGGAGATAAATGCACGGCAAAAAGCAAGCAAATGCTGCAGACTGTCAGTGAAAATCCAAGTAGGACTCCATCAGTTAATAATTATATATCGTTTGCTTAATGCCTTCTACGGTGGGGACATGAGAGAACAGGGAATGTGAGACTTGGAGATGATACTTTCATCCTTTGATCTTTCTACTTAATGAAAGAAAATCTGGGTCTGAGATCAGTTCAAGCTTTTTATTCTAGTCAAACAAAGTTACTTCCTAGGTTTTCATCAGCCTATAGATAAACAAGTCCACAAGGGCCCCTTTGTGACATGGGATGGGCCTGTTGCATTTCCAGCAGCTCCTTAATGACATGACACTATCACTCAGCTTTTGTTGCACAAGGCTTTAACCTGAAGGAAAGAAGAGGCAAGAGGCAGAAGTGCCTCCCATCGGGCTGTCGGGGCACAGGGATCTCATGGCTAAATTGAAATTCAGATAATGGCAGTGCCCAATCGGGACTTTAAACAGCTGCGAGGCAGGCAGTAGATAGAAAGAAGGATAAGAGTTTGTAACTAAAATCCCCTATTGGCTGAAAGATCACAAACAGAGGGAACTCTTTGAGAAAGAGAATACCCCGCAGCTTTTGTTCACTTGAACTGGGAGGTGCCTCTCTGATAAAGGTGCAGATTCTGTGTCTGACTGTCTAGATATTTACTGTGCACCAGGTGTCTCTTGGTTTCTGGTTCACAAAAGAATTACCTTTTTGAAACTTTATAAATACATGCTCCCTGTGAAAAGGTCAAGGGTTAATTTTCTAGGATGACATCACACCCAAAATGAAGTGTCTAGACGGGTTCTCAAACCCCCCCCATCTCCCCACTCCCCCCTCTTATATGGCATTGTCCCAGCTGAGTTAGATGATGTTTTCTGGAAGTCCCTCTGCCCAAAGTACAACCAGTGGCAGGTGGGAGGCATTGACAATAATGTAATAATCACTGCTTTTTCTCACTCATCTATGTTTGTTCTGCTCTGATACAAAAATTGAGATTTATTCACAAATGCATCATAAACAAGGGCTTAACCACCAGACTATACTAAACCCACTGAAGGCACCTCCTGAACTTGGGCACACAGGAAGCCAGATCCCCAGTCAGGGCTGAGGAAGAGCAAGCCTCTCTCATGGTTTACTGTTATCTTTGGGTCTAAAGTGTTTAATTGTATTTCTCTGCTTCCTTTAAGCAGTCTCAAAAGGAAAACATTTGATTCGCATTTAGTGGGCATTGCAAACACGTGTCCCTTCTCCATCACCATTCTTATTCCAACCATCAGCCTGGAAGCCAGGCATTGACCTTTGTGCTGTGTTCTAATCAGTAAGAGCAGTGAACTGCGTCTCCTCCTTGCAGCCAGCGCTTGTGACGCGTCCATTCACTCATCCTCCTCACGGACACAAATCTACCTTGATTCATCTTGTAGCCCTTACTACAAGGCTACTCTTTCATTCCACACTCTTGAATTCAGTTCATTTTCCCCTACTTTATTAATGTCCTTGAATTACACATTCATGCTCTAAAAAACACTTTGGTCTGGATGTTCCCTCTCATGTGCCTTGGTACTCCTTGGGTGGGTTTCTCAGTGTTGGCTGCAAAGAACCATCTGGAGAATCCCCATGTCTCAGCTGCACCCAAGAGCAAGGAAAATTGGAATCTCTGAGAAATGGGATCTAATCACTGGTCTCTTCTAACTAGCTTTTTTTTTCTCTCTCTCTTTATTATCCATAATTAGATACATTGAATGAGCAAATAATGAGTTGGTATCCCCCAGTTCCCCAGTTTCCCTGTTCCCTGTCCCCAATCAGCTGGGTATCCTTCTCCTTGGGCAGTCTAGATTAGTCCATGGGGTAGAGGGTTATGGATAGCCTAGAAGTCAACCCAGTTCCACCCCCTTTGTATGATGTTACTGAGGGGGGCCATGTCTCTGGATATTCTCCCCCACCAAGGCTTTCACAATCTTTCCGCCTCCTCTTCCACTCACCTAACTAGCTTTCTTGTACAGTTAAGTATTTCTTAAAGTGAAGATTATGAAATCGAATACCCCTCAGGTGATCTGAGGACGATTCTGAATTCTCTTCAAACCTGAAATTATGACAGAATCCATTGTTTGCATTCTAATATGAACTAGGATTGTACTGAGAATATAAAAGTTGAGCATGGCCTTGTCTGTGTTTAATTGAAAACAGCTCACATCTGCCTATTAATTGTACCAACAACATCAGCAGACAAAGTGAAGAGACCCCATGTTGTACCTCCCTGCTGTTCAAATGTGGTGCGTGGACAGCCACATCAGCACCGCCTGGGCTCAACTCAGGCCTACTTAATAAGAATCTTCATTTTAAACAAAACCCGAGATGATCTCAATGCAAAGTACATTTGAGAAATTAAAGTTTTCAGTGTCCTATTACCCTGTCAATGATAGACAAACCAAAAATGCGTTAAGAACTACCAAAACAAGCCATTTGAATTCTTTGCTTCACCCGTGACACTTGGCTTCTTGAATGAAGTTTCAGAAACATGATCTATTGCAACTGGTAACATGGCTGTGAGGAAGAGACAGATTGTACTCAAGTTTCAAGAGATCTAATTTTCCACTTGTTCCACATAAACAAAAAAAAAATGGTTTGTTCATCATGAAATCATATAGGCATATTTGTATTTTTTAACTGTCTCCTGATGCTTACAAATTGCTCGGTAACAGAAGGGCACCAGCTCACGTACCAGAGCCCAGATCCTACCCCCACGCAATATGCTTGTTTGACTTCCGACATGGCAATGACGGCCCAGACACCAAATGGATTTTTGTAATGTAATCAAATATAACCTAATTTCCTTTCTGTTTTTTGGAAGGGAATAGAAATGTAATCAAAATTCACAATGAGTTGTGTTTCACCTAGAAACGTTTGGCATTGTGGACATTTGAAGAGTAGTGTTAGATTACAGTGATTTGATGGAAACTCAAAACCTAATTCTCCCATGCCTCTTACCTTTGTTAAGAAATCAGCCTAGATGGGCTGGACATGGCGCTCAGTTGGTAGAGGGCTCTCTTAGCATCCATGGGACCCTGAGTTCTGTCCATTAAACCAGCTGTAGAGGCATACACTTAAAGTCCTAGCATTCAGGAGATGGAGGCAGGAGGATCAGAAAATCAAGGCCATCTTCAGCAACATAGCAAGTTCAAGGCCAAACTGGTATATAAGACTCTACCTTGAGAGAAAAAGAGAGAGATCTATTTTAAAAACCTGCCTCACTTGTGATGGTCATTAATGAATTTCAAGTATCTCAGTGTCATATCTGAAGTTCAGAATGACCAAAGAAAATTATATATATATATATATATATATATATATATATATGTTTTTGTTGAATTAACACAACTAATATTGAATGAATGTGGTTCCCATTCCGAATCATCACTAGTGAAGCTAATTGTAGAATATATGAAATCACAAAGATGATGGACTGGTAAATAGAAAACAAAAGAATTAAGCATATGTTCTTATTGTCTGCATTCTCCAATTAGCTAATATATACCTTTGGAATGTAAGGCTATATTTAAAACCCAAGCTGAAGGATGGCCTGTCCCTGCATCTGAAGATATTATCTTCAGGAGTACAGATAACTTCATCCAGACACTTCACAGTAGACTCTTGCTTATAGTTGTCTTTAAAAAAAAAAAAAGAACTAGAAAGAGGAATAAGAAGGAGGGAGAAACAGGACTCAGCAGACTAAGGCAATGTTAGGACCAGCAGTAGTTTCTCTGATTAATGTCCAAGAGCCTATTGGGTTTCAGACTGGGATGTAACAAAAGACAGAAGTAACAAAAGACAAGGAAATGTACATGGACAAAATGCAAAGAAGATGAGATCACCTAGAGGGTAAGATTAGAGACTCAGAGAGACTAAAAATAAAGTGGGTTTGGTATTAGTGACTATTCTATCCAGCTAAATAATCTCCACAATGAGAAATCACAAGCCTACACAGTAAAAATACACAGTGTCATTAGTTTGGGGTTTTTTTCCTTCAAAAAAAGGGCTAATATATTAGATACAGCATGTTGGGATATTATAAGGTATACTTAGAACGTCTAGATGCCAAGGAATTTGTCTATTGTGCTAATAAGGGCTCAGTTCATACAAACCAACACCCATTCAGAGAATTCTTATGAGAAGGAAATGTTTTGCCCTGCCCCCTATCTCATTATAAACATGATGAAGACATTGTTTTTCAGAGGCAAAGCACTTGCTACACAGTGTTTACAAAAATAAAAGCTAAAATTGGAATATGGTCCTCAGAATTGTATAGAAGAAGTAAAGTGCACAGTTTATGCAAGAGGCCGTGCCTGAAAGGTTCTTACAGCAGATTATCTGCTGGGCTACGATAAGTGCATTCATGGCAGGCCTGCCACATAGATAAAAACACCATGGATATTATAAAATGAGAAGTAAAATAAACTTTTAAAACCTCTTGATGAAAAATAAAGGTTAACTTTGGAAAGCAGACTGGCTCTTTGGAGAAGCTAAAGGGATAACAGCTTTGGGAAGGTACACTGTGAAACAGGAACTGTAATAAGTGTATTTGTATATACATAGATATACAATATATATATATATTGGTATGGGGCTATCAAAGAGGATATCTAGGTTTCTGGTTTATACAACATGTGTTTAATAAAGCCACTGACCAGGACAAGAAGCACTGATTGAATACTATGGGGGAGAGGGAACAGATCATGACTTTGGAAAGAAACAACTAGATAAACATGGTATATAAGTAACAGATTTATACTTTTAAAATGTGAAGACTAGAATTAACACAACTTCACATTTTAAAATGTGAAGACTAGGTTAGGTCCCTTTACCATGCATTTCTCTTCACCTAACACTTCACGATAACGACGAATTTATCTATCTTCTTGAAAAATTAAAAACCTCCATAAATATTGGAACCATGCCTACCTAGTTCACTCCTGTTATCTCCAGCACGAGGTTCAAAATCAACCCTCCGGCAGTGCTTATTGAACTGAAGATCCAAACCTCAGTGGGTTCTACACTGCGGCTCAGGGTGTGCTGAGCTGCTGCATTCCCTTATCTCCCTGATTCTAATCTATGGGCCCTGGCTTTTCTCACATGTCTTTCCTGGGTTGAATGAAACCCAGTGGTTTCTACAGGGATATTGCAGTTAATATATCAATCAAAATTCGTTTCCCATTGAGTCAGTAGAAGACTCCTATTTCAAGATTAGGCATGTGAGGAGAACCTGAGGTTTAGACAGACAACGGAGTACTCCTGAGTTCAAGGTGTTCATGAACACAAAGCCCAGAGTTCCTGTGGGAAAGAGCTAGAAAACAGACTTGATTAGGCCAGAGAAATAGACGTGTGAACATATACTGTGAACAGAGAGCCTCAGTAGCAGAACGGCAAGTGTGGTTTTGAAAAGGATGCGAGAACTGTAGATTCTCAACAGCAGAATGCCGAGGAGCACAATTTCAGGGACATTAATCTGGCAGTGGCCTCCAGGATGAATTGAAGAGATCAAAGGCAAAGGGCCCAGTGAGAGGCTCTTGCAGTAATGCAGGTGTGAAGAGATAAGTACCTGAGCCAGTCATCTCACAGATGAAGATAAGTAGAGAAGCTAGTGAATTCAAAAACAGCTCCTGGATTTAAAATCCTGGTGCTACCTGGGAAACTACTGTGTCCATGACCCCTCTCCTCCCCCCCCCAAAAAAAATATATTTTGTTTTCTGTAGAGAAAAATGAAATTGAAGAAGTTACCGTTCATATTACTTTGGCTATAGGATCATCTTGTCACCACATTCACATCAGTGCTGACTTCTAAAAACATGATCAACTTGACTTAAAATATGTTCTCCATCGGGATGGGGATATAGCTCTTGCCTAGCATATGGGAAGCCCTGGGTTCAATTTTCAGTACCACATAAATATATGTAATATGTATTGGAGTCTCACTTTCCTCAATGGTGCGAAACGGCGACTTAGGTCCTTTACGCACTTCTCATCCATCTTTCCCTAGTCAAGAGAGTTGATACCACTATGAACTGTAGCAGTTTAACAAACCTGTAGACTATCTCTCCCAAATCAAAGAGGTGGGAGAAGAATTGTTACCATTCCAGAGTCTAAAGCAATGATTCTCTTCATGGAGGTCACATTAGGTTTACAAGAAGAGGAGAGGGGAGGGGAGGGGAGGGGATGGGAGGAGAGGAGAAGAGAGGAGTTGCAGAGATGACTCAGCAATTAAAGCATTTGCCTGCAAAGCCTAAGGACCCAGATTCGATTCTCTGGTACCCACATAAAGCCAGGTGCACAAAGTGGAGTTTGTTTGCAGTGGCTGGAGGCCCTGGCACACCTATTCTTTCTTCAGCATTTTCCTACCAGCGTGCACCACCACAATTGGCCCCATTTTCTCTCTCTCGCTCTCTCTCTGTCTCATTTTCTCCTCTCTTTTCTCTCTCCTCTCACTCCCTCTCTTTCCTTGAAAATAAATAAATAAAAATTTTTGAAAGAAAGATAGATAGATAGATAGATAGATAGATATGTAGATAGAGATAGATAGATAGATAGATATGTAGATAGAGATAGATAGATAGATAGATAGATAGATAGATAGATAGATAGATAGATAGATAGAAGCAGAAACTTCCCACCTAAGTACTTTGGCCTTTACATAACCTCATGTCTTCCTAGGACAAAAGAAAGTTCCCATCTTATGGAACGCTTCACTGAGAGATGTAATTCAACATTATGGTCACACAATAGATATTTAAAAACAGTAACAGTTGGGCATGGGAAGTGGCTCTGGGGTTAAAAGCACTTGCTTGCAAAGCCTACCAACCCATGCTCAATTACCCAGCTATCTATATAAAGCCAGACAGACATTTATTTACAGCCGAAAGATATCCTGGTTCTCTCTCTCTCTCTTTCTGTCTCTCTCACTCTCTTCCTCTTTCTCTCTCACACACATGCAAATAAAAAAAAAACAGTAGCAGCAACAACAAAATGACTGGTACTACTATGAAGGATTCGTTTAAAGCAATACTGACTCAGTCTGTAAGATTTCATATAGATGATATTTGATCCTGATAATAATATTACAATGGTCCTATGATAAATTCAACCCCAATTCTCTACTGATTCCCATGCATTCAAGTTTCCAAAGAGCAAAATTTTTATCATATAGAGTCTGTATATTTTGTTGAATTATTTTAAATGGATATAAAAGTAGATGGGGTTTTTTTTTCTTATTGAAGAAAATAAAATCATAATTGAAAAGGCTTTAATTTCTCAAAATCTTAGAACACTGTGGTCCTCTAAATATCTATAACTTATTTCAACTGCCTCATGGCACATAAAAATGTATATACTATCTGGGGGAGCTGGGTCATTTCTTCAACATTTATGAGGGAAAATGCTCATCTTACTATGAAAAAGCCATGCGAGTCATAAACACGCTCTACTTCGGAACTGTTTACGATAAGAGTCCTTCCTCACAGGCTATATAATGCAGCTGCGACGGTCTTCTGCCTCTCTTCTGCCTCTCAGTCATCCATGTTAATAATTGACACTATTACAGTCATCTAAGTTTGCAAATAGCCAAGATCAATGGCTTATCTTTTGGCTGATGCTTTCTTCCTTGTAGTTAATGGCTCATCAAAGACATTCTCAAACAAAGATATAAGTTTATATGGTATATTGGCCAGGTGCCACACACAGGATATATAAAGGACCATTTTCTGGAACAACAGCAAGAGTGATCTCATGGAGTCTATAGTTCCCACAATAATGCTACTTATAAATCAAAATTTCCTTTCGGTAGCATGGAGCAGAGCAGTAAAATGTTTCTCTTAAAAACGGAAAGTTGGGAGCTGGGGAGCTTTATCAGTAATTGAAAGCATTGTCCATCCCTAAGTATGAGGACCAGAGTTCAGATTCCCCAAAGCCCATAGAAAGCCAGACACGGTCGCACACATCTGTAAACCCAGCACTCCTATGGTAAGATGGGAAGTGGAGACAGGAGAATCCCCGCAAGTTCATGGGCCAGCCTGACACATGGAGCTGTAATGAGCAATCTATCCTGCCTAAAGCAAGGCGTAAGGGAAGGACCGTCACACGATTATCCTCTGACCTCTGCACATGTGCTGTGGCATGTGTGTTCACAAACATGCGCAGACACACAAAGAAAAGAAATTTTTAAAGGGGAAATTTGCAGTTATCTATGCATAAAAGCATTAAGGTAAAAACTCTACACAGAAGAAAATTTAGCTTTCTGAGACTGCTGATACACAAGACTAAAATTTTGCCTGCTGTTTCATAGCTCTTTGCGTCATAGAACACATTGATGTTACAGAATTGTGTTAACAGTGAACATGCAGCTCTGCTTTACTTTTATTTTGCACAAAACTGAGTGACATTAATCCCTGTTTTTACATGATCGCCATCAGCCCAGGTGTGCGGGCCAGAAAGCTGAATCACCAGAGCTTCCTTGCATCCCTCTCTGGTCACGCCTGTCAAGTCAGCAACTTCTATGAAAACTACTTGTTTAACATTCCTCCTATGTATAAAACCCTTCCTCTACACTTCAGCACTTCCTCTTTCTCATATCGACGATTGCAATTGCTTCGGTCTTTGCTTTTCCTGGGTTCCTCCTACACTCTGGTCTCAAAGTGACCTTCTTACAGTACATCTCTATGGGTTCTGATGAGGAGGCAATAGGACTCTCCCAGTCCAGAGAAGCACTTTTATGCAGGCCTTGAATATTTCTTGGAGAAAGCTGGTCATTTCTCATAGGCGGGTGTCCCAGAAGCCTTGCAAATATTACCTTGGTGTCTCAAAGTGCCTGAAGCCTTCAAGGTGACCTGGATGGTCTTGACCAGGTAGCAGAGTGAGACAGGCGGCAAGAGTCACACAGGAGTCCGTCCCTTTGGCCTAGCACAATCTCTTAGGCACTTGTGGAACTTCCTAACTTCAAGTCCTTCCTCCAGAGACCTGAATGATTTCATCATGTGCCCGCAGGTCATAACAAAGCCATTTGTCATCAGTCATAGCCTATAGCCAGCCCTCTAAGTGACTTTGCAGAGATGCAAACAGAATTCTGTTCCTGTACCAGGTCATATATTTTTGCCTTTTGGACCTCAGATGTCATTTTGCTGCCCTAACACGAGTGTGTGTGTGTGTGTGTGTGTGTGTGTGTGTGTGTGTGTGTGTGTTTCTCTGTGATGGAAGGCTTGCTATAACACTCAACAGAGCATGAGCAGAGAGGCAGGGTGTACATAAAGGGATCTTTGATGGGCGAGAGAATCAGCAGTTCTGCTTGTCCAGATGACAAAAGCAATGAATTCTCCTGTGAAGAGGTGTAAAGTTACAGAGGGTTAAGGAACTACAAGAAATAATAAAACATCAACTTTTGCAGGAAAAAGTGACGCTACTCACTAATCTGATGGTTTCCCTTAAATAATGAAACCTACCATTTGTAGAATGCGTTACTGTGTCCAACCCATCTCCACATACGTTTTCTCACTTAACTTCCACACTAATTCTGTGACATGTGCTTTTACTTTATAGATGTGAAACTGATGCAAGAGAGATTAATCAATATGTCACCAAATTTCAGAACTAATAAGGGGCAGACTTTTGACTTAAATCTGACTCTTTTTGCAGGTTTAGGGTTCTTGTGGTGCTAGCAATGGAAGTCAGGATCGAATGCAGTCCAGGAGAGCTCTCTACCACCAAGCTACATCCCAGCCCTTAACTTTGTCTTAATTCTTTACTTCACTGCATTTCCCAGTTTGTCATGTGCCCAGTATATGGATTGTTATCAATTGCACAGCAAATGGACAAAAATCTGTGATTTCACTACAAATAATCAGGAACAGATAGAAAGTGCCACTTTCTAGGGCTGAAGAGATGGCTTAGCGGCTAAGTCGTTTGCCTGCAATGCAGAAGGACCAGAGTTCAATTCCCCAGTGCCCATATACAGCCAGACGCACAAGAGGGCCCATGTGTCTGGAGTTCATTTGCAGTGGCTTGGAGGCCCTGGTGCGCCCATATTCTCTCTCTCTCTCTCTCTCTCTCTCTCTCTCTCTCTCTCTCTCATAAATAAATAAAATATTTTTTTAAAAAAGAAAGTGCCACTTTCTATAGAGTGAACACCTTTCAGAGTGTATTTCCAGGTCATAATGAAAAGGCTTTACTAGCCAAGTGTGGTGGTTCATGCCTTTAATCTCAGCACATGAAAGGGGGAGATAGGAGGATCGCCATGAATTCAAGGCCAGCCTGGAACTATAGAATGAGTGCCAGGTCAGCCTGGGCTACAGTGAGACCCTACCTCAAAAAAACAAAAACAGAAAAAATATTTTTAAAGGCTTTACTTGTATGACTGGAACGCAAAGGCACTCCCACTGATTTTAATGTATTGCATCTTGATGTATTTTATTGTATTTTGACCTAGTTTATGAATAACTGTGTGCAGGTCCTGTGTTGCTTTTGTCACTGTCAGATAGCTGTGTTAATGCCAAGATCATTACTAGAACTTTCTCTGGGAAGGTGTCATCTATCACACCTCACTTCTTCACTTTCAGAATGAAGATGTTATGTTCAGTAAAATATAAACAACACTGTACCTTATGTGTTTGTGTGTATACATGCAAACAGATATACTTGTATGCACACACTGGCAGCAATAGTATTAAAGACTAAAAGAGAAGTGTGACTTCTATTAGGTATAATTGCAGACACCTCTTGGTTACTTCTGTTATGGGAAATAGAAAAGCAGCCTGCATTTCTCAGAACTAAAATTCACTGACAATCTAACATATATTTTAGCTGACTTTTGTTTAAGCAAAATTGGAGTTTACCTCTTTTTTTCTTACTTATTATATATATATATATATATATATATATATATTGTCCATAATGTCTTACTTGTTTTTATTATATATTTAATTTATTTATTTGCAAGCAGAGACAGAGACAGCCAGACAGACAGACAGAGATAGAATGGGTGTACAGGGCCTCCAACAACTGCAAACAAACTCCAAAAGTATGGGCCACTTTGTGCATCTGACTTTATGTGAGTGCTGGGGACTGGAACCAGGGTCATTAGGCTTTACAGTCAAGTGCCTTGACAGCTGAGCCATCTCTCCAGCCCTTTCTTACTTATTTAGTGGTCAAAAGACAAAACCACAAATTGTTAACATGTTTCAGATAATAACAATTTAAAATCCTTAAGCCCTGTTTTATTTCCTTTCATCATAAAACAGCCCTATGAGATAGGGAGAAAATATTCCCCAGTTTATAGGTGTTAAAGATGAGTCTGCTGACTCATCCATGGTTCCATAGATAAGGTCATGGTTTGCAATGGGTCTTCCATTCCAAAATCTCTGCACTAATTCACAGATGGAAAGCTTTCTATATACATAGTCCTTTGTGACTTGCATGAAATAGAAACAAAAGTAGAGCTTAACAAGTTAGAGCCATACAATGTATTTTGTTGCTCATAATAATATGATTGAACCATGTTTTATATGTGTGCTTTTCCTTGGACGGCACAGTGATGTTTACCTATGCCTCACTGCTTCAGTGGTGCATTGTCCAATCATGAATAGAGAAGTCCAAATAGGCACAATGGAAGTCCTTTATTTACTCATTGAAGGGCACAACTTGTGCCCTGCTAACTGCTTTGTCCACTCCTAACCTTGTTCAGTAAGAACCACCTGTAACATGATTGGATAATTAATTCCATGTGCCAATTTACCCTTGGGATATTCTGTTAAAATTAAATCAGATATCTAACAGGAGAGCAGAATGGTGGTTTCCAGGAGCTGAGAGAGAAAGAGGTTGGTTAAAAGGCTTGGAGTCTCTGTATGAATAAGTTCTGGAGATCTTATTGTACAACATGGTAACTATAATAATCATGTATTGTATATTTGAAATTGCTAAGAGCTTACATTCTAAATGTCCTTACCAGCCCCTCAAAAAAATAATAAGCATAGGAGGTAATGAATATATTAACTGGTTTGATCTTATCACTATATTATATATGTATAGCAAAATATCACATTATACACCACAAATATTTACAATTTTATTTGTCAATTATACTTTAATAAAGGAAAGGGAGGTTAAATCAGATAACGCCTGTGTGAAAATAAACTACTCACTAAATTAGTTTGGAACTACTGAGGCCAAGTGGAAATTGACTCTAAAACACTGTATTTAGAAGTATCCAAACTGGGAAGGGTGGTGCACACCTTTAATCCCAGCACTCGGGAGGCAGAGGTAGAAGGATTACTGTGAGTTCGAGGCCACCTTGAGACTACATAATGAATTTCAGGTCAGCCTGGGCTATCTACCTCTAAGAAAAAGAAGGAAAGAAAAGGAAAGGAAAAAAAGGAAGTAGCATCTAATACTGTGGTTTCTCCTCACACCATATAAATCTTTGGCCTTTTACTAGAAGTATCATCCATTGGGAGGTTTTTTTTTTTTCATGTATTTTATTTGTGTATGCTAATTGTAAAAAGTAACATATTTTGCGACATTTTCATACATGCATATAATGTGCTTTGATCCTATTGTGTAACCATCTTTTATCAATTGGAATTTCTTAAATAAGAAACTGTTTAGTAGAAAGACATTTCCATGCACTCTCAGGACATCTGAAGTCTATGCTGAAGAATAATAGAGTTGAGAGCATTTGTTAGTATTTAGAAGGTTGGGCGATTAAATAATTATTCTAACTTACTTAATTTCAAATAGGAAGTGTCTAAAATATCTATTTATTTGTTTGTTTGTTTATTCATTTATTTATTTAGACAGACAAAGAACAAGACAGAGACAGTGTGAGAGAATGGCTCACCAGGCCTCTTGCCACTGCAAACAAACTCCAGACGGATGCACCACTTTGCACATCTGGCTTTATATTGGTACTGGGGAATCAAACCCAGGCTGTCAGGCTTTGCAAATAATCCTGTCATCTGCTGGGCCATCTCTTCAGGCCACTCAAATAACAAATTTGTATAAAGTACCGAGAAGAGATTTTTCATTTATTCTGAGGGGGGAGAGGTATTCCAATAGGTTCTTAGTTCCAAAACCTGGACTTATTAACATTGATAGCAGAGCTTCCTCACATTCGTAAAAACTGTACAGGCAAGAAGACATGCCTAGGACTCCACACTGAAAAAGTCCTGTTCATGTTTCCTCATCCCTAACCTGGCACCTGACTTTAAGGTTTGTCATGGTCAAGGCTTTTAGGAGCCAACTAAGCTACTAGCCCCAATGAGACAGCACTGAAACTCTGAAGCTCATAGTGTAGGAGAAGGTGTAGGTAAGGGAGCAACCGTGAAGACAGATTCACACATCTGCTTCACTTCTTGTCACACAAAAACCATGAGCAGTGCTTTAACATGGACAGAGGACATTGTTGTAGTCAGCTTCTTAGTTGCTGCGCAGAAAGAACCCAAAGAAAAGCGGCTTGTGGAGGAATGGGTTTATTTGGCTTAGGGACTCGAGGGGAGACTCCATTCTGGCAGGGAAAACGATGGCATGAGCAGAGGGCTGGACATCACCTCTGCCACAGCACTGGCAAACAGCGGCAGGAAGGTGTGCCAAACTCTGGCAAGGGGAAGCTGGCTTATAACCCCATAAGCCCGTCCCCAACAACACAGCTTCATCGAGGTTGTAAAACCCAAACTGCCATCAGCTGAGGATCGATCTATCAGAACACATTCAATTGTTTGTGAGGGACACCTGTATCAAACCATGATAGACTTTCTTGCTGAATTAAGGGCGATGAGATGGCATGAAATTTTCCCAAGCATTTCAGTCCGTTTGTGCACAGTCGCTTGTCACGTTAGGAAGCTTCCTGCAGGGATGGCTATTCTACGGGGAATGGATGTGTGTGTGAGCTCTGCCGCCCAACTCCGAAAATTCATTCCAGGTGACCTTATCTCAGTTATTACCAAAACTTGGCCAAGGGCCTGCCAGGTGCCACTTGTTTTCATTCATTCAGCAGAAACGCGAGCCAATGGACAGCTGGACTGATACATGTGACCAATAGCGGGGAAGCTGCTTTCCAGAGAGACTAGCTTGCTGCCTCCCAGAAGTCTGTTTCTAAAGTGTTGAAATCTGGTTTGCGGGCTGAAGAGATGGCTTAGAGGTTAAGGCGTTGGCCTGCAACACAAAAGGACCTGAGTTCGATTCCCCAGTGCCCATGTAAAGTCAGATGCACAAGAGGGTGCATGTGTCTGGAGTTCATTTGCAGTGGCTGGAGGCCTTGGCGTACCCATTTTCTCTCTCTCTCTCTCTCTCTCAAATAAATAAATAAATATTTTTAAAAAAAGAAATTTGGTTCGCAAGAGATTGCTTTGCGATCCTGGTGTGCTTCCTGCATCGTGTAGTCTGAAACGCTTACAAACCGTTCTTCAAAATCCTACCATGGTTTGTGAAATCCTTCTTAATGCATGGACTGCAGAAAACGCAGCTTTTCA
>PVHP010006446.1:0-60447 GCA_004024765.1 Zapus hudsonius | reverse complement strand
AGCATGATGGGAACACAGACAGTTAAAGATTCTATCTACTCTCTAACCCGTAGTCGATAAGTTAAACACACAAGAAGTATTTTAAAATTCATATGCAAACCATACCTTTTCACTTGATTTTTTTACTTACTTATGAGAAAGCTATTTCTAAAGCAGCTCCAGTTACTTACAGCCAAATCTACAAGGTGCAGCTTGCCCATCCTAACATGCATGTTTCCATCCACGCCTTTCTCACTGCATTCGATGGTGATTGTAAAGATGGCGTGGGAACGGGAGCTGTGTTCATTCATATTAGTTGCACCAACAGAACCTTTAGTAAAGAAAGGACACCCTTAAAATCGTCAGTGCCTTTATTCTATTTTACTGACTCACTGATTGATTTAGAGACAAGGTCTCATGTATCACAGGCTGGCCTCAAACTTGCTATATAGCTGAGAAAGACTGAATTTCTTTTTCTCCGAGGTAGGGTTTTGCTTTAGCCCAGGCTGACCTGTAATTCACTATGCAAACTCACTCGATCCTCCTACCTCTGCCTCCACCCACTGCGTGCTGGTATTTCAGGCATGTGCAGTGCTGGGAATCAAGCTCAGGGTTTCACACACGCTAGGCAAGCACTCTACCAACTGAGCTACACCCCCAGCTCCAGAGCACCTTAGTTAAACACTTAATTTCATCACAGTCAAATCCACAGGGTAGAACTAAACCATAAAACCAGAGGCATGTGTTTAGTCACCAGATGAAATTTCTCTTATATTTTATGCTAATAACATAAGCATTGTAATATTTCATATAAAGATAATTATAGCAGAAAATTAGTTGCAATCACAAATATTACTGCCTAAAATCTAATAATTTACAAATCTGGACATGGTGACATTCATCTGTAGTTCTGGCTACTTGGGAGACTGAGGCAGGAGGACCCACTGAGCCCAGGTGACCCAGGCCAGCCTGGGCAACATCGCAAAACTGTCTCTTAAAACAACACACACACACACACACACACACACACACACACACACACACACACACACATTTAGAATTGGAAAATGACTGATGATTCAGCTAAGTGCTAAACCCTGTCTCTGTGGGTACTGTTAAAACGAATGCATGAGGACTGGCTCAGAGGTGTGAGCTTCTGACAGCAAGCAGTCCCGGTGAGGTGGTGAGGGCCAAGCCCAAAAGTGCTCCTCTGTCTCCACACACATGCCCACGCTCACACACATACACACACATGTGTACAAACTCACACAAAATAGTTTTTAAAAAAGAAATTTTGGGTTAGCATGGAAAACTATCTGTTTATCTTTCACTCATATATGTTCCTTACATAATAGGCTTGAAAACCCCTAAAAAAAAGTATCTATGAGGCAAAATGCCCTCTTAGTTTTGATTCTTAATTGCCCACCCACCAGATAGCTGTTTAATCACAATTAGGCACCACACTTACGATTTTTGTGGCCTAGTGTCATAATTCTATCCATATCATCAGCGTTATTGACCACGTAGGCTGATAAATCTTTGATATAAACTCCCACATCGGGCCTTTCTTTAACCTAAAACAAACAAGCACAGGTACAAGACTGCATGTGACTCACTAAACACCCACCATATGCCAGCCACTCTCCCAGGAGGTTAGGAACAGGCAGAGGACACACATATGAATAACGGATGGAGATGTCATAAATAAAAATTACAAAAAAGTATGTATCTCAGATACAGTCAGCTAGAGGCTGGGATAGATAAATTTCTGCAAGATAATGTCTAAGCTAAAACTCGAAGGAAGAAGATATAGGAAGTAAATTGTCTGCTTTAGGGAAGGAGGAGAATGTGTGCAAGGGTCCTTAATGGGAGAGGGAAAATCAAAAATGGAGGCATTTATAAAAATAAAAAGCAGACCACAGGACTGGAACTGGTTCAGTTGGTAGAGCGCTTGCCTAATACACCCAAAGCCCTGAATTCAGTTGCCAGCCCTTTATAAACTGGGTATGTGGTGCACACCTATAATCTAAGTACCTGGGAGGTGAAGACAGGAGGAGCAAAAGCTCAAGGTCATCCTTAACTACACAGTGATTTGAGGCTGGCCTGGGACACAAGAGACCTTGTCTCAAAACAAAATGTAACAGCCAAACAGAGCTCATGAGGGAAAGGAGAAAACAGCCTGACGCTCAGTTCTAAGAACCTGCAATAGCAAGCTGAAGCCCAGGGAATGTTGAGCTGTTGTAAAGATCTTTATTATTCAAGGTGAGATGATCTGTTGCTGAGAAACATTTTCTCTGGCTAACACGGACAATAATCCTATGAAGTTGAAACATTCTTTCCATTTTCATAGGATGAAACCAAGGTTTCTAGAAGTTAAGTGTTTGCTTAAGATCAGAGGCAGAGTGGTTAAGGACCTTAGAAGTCACCCTTTTTATCCTAAATAATATGGCCACTCATGTGCTTTGTGACCTTGGACAAGTCATGAAATCCCTGAAACACCCAGTTCCCATGCGTGTGAGAGATTAGATGCAAGTGTGCACTGCTCCTGCCTATGGCCCCCGCCCTGCCCCCACCCTGCAAGAGCTCAGCACCTTAGGATGAAGGTGGCTCTCATTCTAGTCTTCTCTACCCTAACTCCATGCTCTTCCATTTCACTGACCTGCACTTCACCACTAACATCTTAAAGGCTCATCTTCCTCTGACCTCGGGTGTAGGTCCATGCCTTTCCTTCCTCTTGTCTGAGACAGGGTCTTGCTTCTCACTGCCGAGTTTGCCAAGTGGCTGGCCTCAAGCTTTGGAGCTGTTTCTGCCTCATTTCGCCATAGGATTGCTGGAGTACAGACACTCAGCTAACGCGTCTGACTTCCTGTGGGTGTGTGTGGGGATCTGAACTCAGGTGCTCACACTTCACAGCAAGTGCTTCATCCACAAAGCATCTCCTAGCCCTGAATTCAAGTCTTGTTTCAGTAATTATCCCCAAAGATGTCTGCACATTGAAGAAATGATACATGTATACAATTCTTTAAAATCATAAAAATTCTCTAAATGAAAGGATCTTTCCATTGCTATGGAAAGTGCTTTAATTCTAGTGATCCTTACCTCTAATCTCTGTGTCTGATCCTTGCCCAGAAGATCACGGACTTCTTCATTATATATTTCCAAATATGACACTCGAACCAAAAATCTAGAGAAATATTTTAGCACATAAAAGATAATGAAATATAAGAATTGTCTTAAATACGTGTGTAGCATCTATACCTGTAGAGGTCTCCTGGGTTTGTATCCTTTTTTTGTTTTGTTTTGTTTTTGGAGGTAGGATCTCTCTGTAGTCCCAGGCTGGCCTCACACTCACAGAAATCCTCTTACCTCTGCCTCACCAGTGTTGGGCCTGGGTTTTTATCTTGGTTTTATCAGAAAACAAGCTTCTTTACCTTGTATCACCCTCTGCTTTCGCAATGTGACCAAATATGTGAGCAAATGAGTTGGGGATGATCCCTCTAAGCTCCGGCACAGCGCGGACACCTTCCATAGTGAATGTTTTGCCTGTTCCTGTTTGTCCATATGCAAAAATAGTCCCTGAAAGTGAAGGAAAGAATCACTTTTCAATTTTTTGACACTGGTATAATTCTGTCACTGAATTTCGAAATTTACATTCTAGTACAAATTTCACCAACATACACTGTATGAACTGTCCACATGAACAGTTCCTGGTCAACAAGATACTCTTTTTTTAAAAAAAAATTTATTCACAAGCAGAGGGAGAGGGAGAGACAGTGAATGGGTATGCCAGGGCCCCCAGCCAATGCAAATGAACTTCAGATCTAACCTGGGTTGTTAGACTTTGCAGGCAAGTGCCTTAATCACTGAGCCATCTCTCCATCCCCAACAAGATACTCTTAACCATTAACAAAGTATATGTGTTTCCCTAATGTTGCTGCAGGAGCAGGACTTTCTTCAGTGGTGTAGCTGCTGGTAAGATCCATGGGCTCTGGTAAATAACCCTAACCATGCTTATGCAGGCAACCCTACTTAAACTCAGTGGGTCACATCCACACGAGAAAAAAAGACACAGAGGTAGAAGAAGGGATTGAGTGGAAGGGAAATGGGAAAAGGGGACAAAAGAAGGTAATGGAAAGGATTATGCTCAAAATACATTATATGCATATATAAAAATTGACAAAGTATCCCAAGCCCTAAATATAACAATCTTCTATTATGGTTCATTGTTGCAAGAAGCTTGTTGGGAAGCAAGTATTAATTGTGTATGTGACTTGAACAGAGGAATGCAGGCTGTAAAGCAGACCCAGCAGACTGGATTCACCACTGGTCTGGGTGAATCCCATCTGCCACTGTATCTTAGGCAGGTCACCTTCCAGAGACTGTCTCCTCAGTGGGAGAACAGGTGTAAGAACTACTCTACCTGATGGAGAGAGTCAAAGGAAACAACTTATTTCAACACCAACCTGATACAGAATACCAGTAAATAATAGTTTGCTTCTTCTCAATCCTGAAATAGGCTCAGTATTTTAAAAAATATTTTAGAGCTGGAGAGATGGCCCAGCGGTTAAAGGCACATGCTTGCAAAACCTGACATCCTGGGTCTGATTCCCCAGTGCCCACATGAAGCCAGATGCACAAGCAGCACATGTATATGGTATCCATTTTAGCAGAAAGCCAGGGTAAATCCATTCCCCCCTTTTTTCTCTCTCTTCTTTATTTTTCAAATAGATAAATATTTGAAAAAATATTCTAAAGTAACAGGTATAAATCTGCAGCTGTTGACTGAAAAGTTGACCATTGTTACAGGCAATTAGTGACAATTTTAACTCTCTAAATATCTAACTTCACTCACTTAACAAATATTGGTGCCAGGCACCAGGGGCATAGGGACAGCTAAGACAAGAGCAACCAATCCTAATCCGAGGGAATGAGATGCCAGTGGAAGGGTTCTAGGCATGATGCACATCAAGAATGAAAAACATAAACCAGACAGGGGAGAAGACCAGGTGAGGTTTACGATGGGACCTGAAGTACAAGCAAGCATGGCACAGGATCAGATGGTGGGGCGAGTAGAAGAGAGGAAGAGCTCAGGGGAAGGAAGGTAGATTCCAGGAGAGCTGAGGACTCGGCAGAGTCTGGAGGAAGAACGCCTTCAGAAGCACTGCGCCCCAAGAGCTAGAAGCAAGTGAGGACAATATGGAGAAATCAGCTAGTGGGCCAGAAACAGGTACCTGCTAAGCAATTATTTGGGCAAGGCCATGAACTTTACGTGCATTCTTTTGTCATTGTCACTCCAGTCCCAAGGGGTCAACAGCTACTGTGTTCCCATAGTGCATCTAGGCAAACAGAGACCTATGTACCTTGTTCAATGTCGTAAGTGGTAGTGATACAATCTGAATTCAGTCCATAGGTCTCCAACCTTTCTCTCCCTTCTTTTTTTTTTGATACAGGGTTTCTCTCGGTGTTCCACACTGAACTCACAATCCTACCTCAGCCTCCTCGGGGCTGGGATTAGAGGCATTCGCCATCACATCCAACCCTTTCTATTGTTATCAACAATTTTCAAAGTCAGGTATAAACTCTTAATAGTCAGGTACTTTTCTGCATAGTGTTTATTTTTAAATATGTACAACTCTCAACTTAAAATTAAATAGAGTTAATCAAAACTAATGATATTATGACTAAGCCATACGTAAACCCATTTCCTTGCTAGCCAATTAAAAAATATATTAATTTAAAAGAAGAGAGTTTGTGCAGAAGTACCTTGTGCAGATGTATAATGCTGCTCCCAGAAGCCGTAGGTTGTTACAGGGAAAACCCACTGCAAGGTTGAAACACGTCCTAATAAGTCATTGGTCAAGGAGTCCCCTGAAGACCCCCAAACAATATAGGCTCTTAGATGTCCAATACAACTAGATGGCAAGACAGTACTGCTGAAGACACAGAAATCAAGCTGGAACTGGGCTGGAAGCCTCCTCCCTGCTAACTAGAGGTCATAGTGCTGGAAAGTGCTACACAGCCTCCTGGGGGAGACAAGTCATCAAAAGTCTCAACCAGCAGTGGACCCTGCAAGTTCCACAACTGGCCACCCAGCCAAGAGATGCCCACTAGTGTAATAGTGCCATGTCTGCTGCAGGAGACTGACTGCTCTTTACTGAATTTGAGATCTGCTTCACAGGAGGGAATCCATGCCTGATACTGAAAAAAACCTAGTCAATAGCCTATTGCTGGGAAGGGCATAAACCCTATGTGGGAAACTATTATTGCTGTTTGGCTACATGGATATGTTACATCCATCAAATTGCCCTGTAAATATTTATGTTTATGCCCATACATTAATGCTGCTCTCACTGTTGCTAGAGAAGCTTCTCTTTGGAGCTGGAGGTAACTACTGGAGAGACTCAACACTCATCAAAGCACCGAGAAGTGACATTGGAGTGTTAAACACTAAGTGCGACAACTCTATCCCACCCTCTAAGGCTCAGGGACCATTGCTGAAGAGGTAGCAGAGAGAATGTAAGAGACAGAGCTCTTGGTTATCCACTAGAATGAGATGGTAAGATGCTATTGTTAAAGACCACATATGCTTGGACTGCAGGTCACTGAGAAATCAAGCTGGAGCTGAGCTGAAATCTCCCTGTTAACCAGCTGACAGAAAGCTGGAAAAATTTATGTCTGCCTGCAGCCCTGTGGGAGAGAGAAGTCATCAACAGTGGTGAGAATAGCAGTGAACCCTGCAAGCCTTAAGACTGGCCAGCCATGCCAAATGTGCCAACTGGAGCAATAGTGGCACGTCTATTGTGGGGAAAACCAGTTGCTCTCTAATTGGACCAGAGGCTGCTCCACAGGGGGAAAATACATGCCTGGTACTGAAGACCTAGTCAAAAGCATATGGTGGGGAGGTCATGAGCCCTAGGGGAGTAATGCCTGCTCTTTTCTGACTAAGTGCATATATTATGTCTACCAAACTGACTTAAAAGCACTTTTTAATAAAATGACTACATCCATACAATAATGCTACTCTCTTGTCTAGAGAAGCTTCCCTTTTTCAGATGGTGGTGACCACTGGGACAAGATACCACAGTGCTGAGAAGAAATGACAGTGGAGTGTTCAGCACTAGGACATCTCTATCATACTTCCCGAGGCTCAGGGTCTATTGAGGAAGAGGTGGGGAAAAGATTGTAAGAGCCAAAGGAAGGGGAGGACTGCTTACAACGCAAACTTCCAGATACAAAATGGACTTGATATTCATGACTTCGCAGCGCCTGATAATACCTACACATAATGGGAGGAAAAGATGATGACACCGAAACAAAACAGAGACTCATTGAGAGGGGGAAGAGATATGAGGGAGGGAATCATAATGGTTTATTGTCTATAATTATGGAAGCTACTAATAAAGTTTTTTTTTTAATGTAAGAGCCAAAGACTGGGGAGGAGTGCTTACAGTCCTGTCTTCCAGACACACAGTGACCAGTGCATCACAGCAGCTTCGTCACCGCACAAGACCTGCACAGTATTGGGTCCATCAGCATACTGTCACGGATGATGGAGAAGGGCAAAGAAAACAACATCAACATAGAAGAGGGGCCAGCTGGGAAGAAGAGGTGTCAGTGGAGGGAGTGAAGGAGGGCAGAAGGGGCAAGGGAGGGGATTATGAAAAAAAAGAAATCCCTTGAATTTGTAATAAAAGAGATTTAAAAAATTAAAGTAGTTCACACTTCTGCTTCTTCAAAGAGGGAGTAGCAAGAACTAAATGAACCTTCCTGGCTGAATCTGGAAGTAGATAAAAACTGAAAACAACAGTTTTCACAACAATTTAATTTATTTTGGAGACAGGTTCTCACTCTAGCCCAGGCTGGTCTCCATCTCACAGTGATCCTCCTACCTCAGCCTCCTGAGCACTGGGATTAAAGGTGTATACCACCACGCCAGGCTCACAACAATTAGTCTTAAAAAATCCAAGCCAAAGAGCAAGAGAGGAAGCCCGGTGGAGGCCAGCGGACACCCTGAGTTAGGAGAAGGTGCTGAGAGAGCTCTGCTTGGAAGACACAACAGCAGTGGCTCACAGAGCTCAGAGAATGCAGGTCATCTGCAGAGGACGCTCCCAAACGTTCAGCACATGGGTGCAAGGAAGCTAACTACAGGAGGAGAGGAGGGAGTTTTGAAACTGAATGCTAAGCACTCACACAGGCCCGAAAAGCAGCCACTCCAGGCAGAGTGGAAACCCAAGATTCATCACTTCTACCAGGCAGAAGGAAAACAGATGATTTCAACATAAAGCAATGAAGAGTACCAAAAAATGGTAACAGGTAAGATTTTTTTCTTTTAATTTGTTTTTTGAGAGAGGCAGAAAGAGACAGAGATAGACACGTGCGCTCCAGAGCCTCTTGCCTTTGCAAATGAACTCCAGCACAGTTACCAATTTGTACATCTGACTTTATGTAGGTACTGGGCATCAAACCCAGGATGCTAGAGGAAAAAAAAGCCTTTAACTGCTGAGCCATTTCCCCAGAGCCGAGATATTTTTTTTCTAATTAAATCTCTTTAAAAGTTAAGTGATGGAAGTGGGCATGGTGGTGCAGGCCTTTAGTCCCAGCACTTGGGAGGCAAAGGTAGGAGGATTGCCATGAGCTCAAGGCTACCCTGAGACTACATGGTGAATTCCAGGCCAGCCTGGGCTAGAGAGAGACCCTACCTGGAAAAACAAGCAAGACAAGTGATAGTCTATGCACACTGGCTCGGTGGGAGAGGAGGCAGGAGAACCAGGGTTCAGGGTGGAGCTGGGGTGACAGCTCAGTGGGGAAGTGCTTGCTGTCAAGTTTGAGAACTGGAGTTCAGTTCCCAGCATCCAGGTAAATGCCCGGTGGGTGTGGTGGCTGCCTGTAATCCTAACACTGGGAGGCTGAGAAGGGAGCTCCAGGACACCTGGCCAGCTAGGTTAGTCCAATCTGCCAACCCTGGGTTTAAGTAAAAGACCCTGCCTCAGCAAAGTAAGGTGGAAAGTTATCAAGAAAGACACCAGCCTCCATACGCATGTGCACACACACATACACACACACACACACACACACACACATCACATGCAAAAAGGAAAAAACAGAGCTCAGAGCTCAAGGTCATCCTCTCCTACACGCTGAACTGAAAGCAAGCCTAGACTATGAGACCCTGTCTCTATCACAGATAACCGATGAACAGAAACACTAACAATATAGTGTAGAGCTAACACACTAAGTAAAAGTGTGAAGTTTGAGAGGAGTGAAATGCAGGATACTGTTATAAAGTTCTGACACAGCATAATTGTATACCATAAAATTTTGAAGTATAAACCTTAAAGCAACCACTAAATTAGCAAAGATGTATAAAGATGGATATAAGTCAATAAAATAAAATAAAATAAATTGACATAAAAATAGGAACAATGGCCGGGCATGGTTGTGCACACCTTTAATCCCAGCACTCGGGAGGCAGAGGTAGGAAGATTGCTGTGAGTTCGAGGCCATCCTGAGACTACATAGTGAATTCCAGGTCAGCCTGGGCTAGAGCGAGACCCTACCTGGGGAGAAGGGGGAGAGGAACAATGAACCAGAAAACAGCAAGATGGAGGTTTCAAGCTAACCACTTAAGATTTCCATGAAATGTAAATATCTTACTATATCACATCCTGGGTAACAAACTCAATAAATAAAAACTTTTTTTAAAATGCGAATAATATAAACAACTTCTTGCCAATGAATTGAAACTGATGAAATGAACAAATTCCATGAAAGACAAATTACCAAAACACACTCAAGAACAAAACAGATCATATGGATGACATGCAGCCACCAAGTGGATCACTCGGATGACCTACACCCACCAAGTGGATCACACTGATGACACACAACCACCAAGTAGATCACACAGATGACCCACAGCCACCAAGTGGATCACACAGATGATACACAGCCACCAAGTGGATCACACGGATGACACACAGCTACCAAGTGGATCACACAGATGACCCACAGCCACCAAGTGGATCACACGGATGACCCATAGCCACCAAGTGGATCACACGGATGACACACAGCCACCAAGTGGATCACACGGATGACACACAGCCACCAAGTGGATCACACGGATGACACACAGCCATCAAGTGGATCACATGGATGGCACACAACCACTGACGAACCTGAATCTGGAAAAACAGACAGACAGGAGACTCCAAGCCTAGTTGGCTGCACTGATGAATTCTTTCAAACATGTAAAGATAGCACTAATTCTAGACAAATTCTTCTAGAAACCTGAAAAGGGAGGAAATACCCAACTCCTTCTACAAAAGCAGTGTCATTCTGATAGTACAACCAGACAAAGACATTACAAGGAAGCTACATGCTCATATACTTCATCAACATAGATGGAAAAATTTTAAACAAAACTTTGGCAAAACAAATCTAATAATATTTGAAGAGGACAACACTTCATAGCCAAGTGGCAAAGCTTGCTTCACATTTAAAACCCTATTACAGGCTGGAGAGATGGCTCAGCAGTCAAAGACACTTGTTTGCAAAGTCTGGTGGCCCAGGGTTTGATTCCCTAGGATCCATGTAAAGCCAGATACACAAAGTATTACATGCATATGGAGTTTGTTAGCAGTGGCAAGAGGCCTTGGTGCACTCATTCTCTTTCACATTCTTTCACTTTCTCTCTCTCCTTGCAAATAAATAGTGAAAATATTTTTAAACCTATTAATGAGAAGAGGGCTCATCAGTACAGGGCTTAATGTGCAAGCATGAGGGCCTGCTGGGTGTGGCAGACATGATCCCAGCACTGGGGAAGCAGAGACAGGAGGACACCTGGGGCTGATTGATGGCAATTTAGCCAAACTGGTGAATTCCAGGTTCAGTAAAAGATCCTAACTCAAACAAACAAGGTAGAGAGCAACTAGAAAGATCCCTGATGCTTTCCACATGCATATATGTATACAGAACACACACAGACATACGCATTTAGATGCAAAAATAGACTAGTAACCAACTGAAAAATAAAGATTTCAACCGTCACAGAAAAAGTGCATTTGAAAAAAAATCCAATATATATTCCTGGGGAAAAACACACAAAAGGCTGCCTCTTAGCAAACTAAGAATAGAAAGGTCTTCCTCAATCTGGTAAAGGGTGTTTGTGAAAAATCTATACATAACACTATACATATTAGTAAAGAATAGATGTATTTCCCATAAGATAAAAATCAAGGCAAAAATGTCTCTCACAATTTCCTAGTTTCTGGCTAGCGTAATTAGGCAACCAAAAATAAATTAAAGGATTAATTAAGGCCTGGAATTTGATTCTCAGCCCTGAAAGAAAATGCAAAACACCAAACTCTGCTACAATTATTCAGTTTAGCAAGACTGCAGGACATGAGGTCAATCTATAAAAACTGCCAATCATGTCATCATCATGTCAGGCCATTAGAATGACTCTATCAGGAGGACAGTAACAAATGCTGTAAAAGGGGAGAAGACTTTAGTTCCAGCACTCAGGAGGCAGAGGTAGGAGGATCACCATGAGTTCGAGGACACCCTGAGACAACAGTGAGTTCCAGGTCAGCCTGGGCTAGAGTAAGACCCTATCTAAAAATCCAAAATAAATAAATAAATAAAATAAGGGGGGGAGTAGACACCTCACGCATTGCTGGTGGAAATGAAAAATGGTGCCGCCACCCTGGAAACAGAGGCAATTCCTCAAAGATTAAAGAGTTACCATATGGTTCACCAACTTCACTCCGAGCTTCGTGTTTAAAAAAATTAGCAACTGTACAAGAATGGTCAAAACAACATCATTCACAGAAGCTAAAAAGTGAAAGCAGAAACACCAGAAATAAAACAAAACTCTCCCAATTAAATGTATGTATGTATGCATGTATATATATATGTATGTATTTATATATGGATGAATGTGTATGTCAAGTAACATACGACAACGTAACTTCACATCTAGGTAGCTCTCCAAGAGAAACTTTTGTCTGTACAAAAATGTATATGTGTATGTTTGTAACAGCACTATTTATCCTAGCCAAAACTCTGGATTTCCATCAACTAATAATGGATAAAGAAAGGTTGCATTCATATAATGGAACGCAACTGAGAGAGGTGGAAACCTCAGGATCAGGAGTTCAAGGTCAACCTGAGATACACGAGACCCTCAAAAAAGGGGGAAATGTATGTAATTCAGCAGAAAAAAAGGTACAAAATGTGCTGAAGTGGACTCAGTGGTCAAGTCCTACAGGGGAGCAGAGAGCAGAGAATCATGGGAGCCCCACGAGCTCTGGAACGAGTGAAGAACTCCGGCTCAAAACAAAACGGGGTAGGAGAGCAATGGAGCAAGTCACCTGACATGACATCCTGCTCTGGCCACAGGCCACCACAGGAGAGTGTATGGGGTGCCACCACACACAAACACACACGTCACAAATTACTGACTGATAAAATGTAGGTGAACTTCAAAAAGTTATGCCAAGTGAAAAACAATTTGTTTTTTAAACACGCCATTATAAGATGTCAGTTATACAAAAAGTTCAGGACAGCAGAGCAGTGGTCAGGAGGTGATGGAAGTCGTGATGAGGCGGAAATCCCTGGGCACATCTGTGAGTGATTTCCTAGACTGACTGAAGTTGACGAGCTGCTTTAACTGGAGGCAGAACCCTGCCATGGGCTGGGGTCCTCCACTGAAGAGAAAGCAGAGCTGGCTGGCCGCTTTCCGCTTCCTGACTGTGGACTCAAGCTCCTCCACACCATGACACCCCCGCCCCTGTCAAGCTGCAAGCCTAGGCTGTCAGGCATCTTCTCACAGCAGTAAGGAGAGTAATTAATACCAAAGTGTACTAAAGCAGACTGTGGAGATGGTTTCAAACTATATATACTTAACATGACTCACTGACCTATAGTTATATAGCTTAATTTATCAGGTATACTCAATGATTTTTTTTTTTAATGGAAGCTGGGCCAGGAGCGATGGCTCAGTGGTTAAAGGCACTTGCTTGCAGAGCATACCAGCCCAGGTTCAATTGCCAAGTACCTAAAGTTACATATACAAAGTGGCACATGTGTCTGGAGTTCATTTGCAGTACAAGAGGCCCTGGCACACCTGTTCTGTCTTCTTTCTCTCTAAAATTAATTAATTTTTAAACAATAAGTTGCACATTCTACTTACCATTGTAGCCTTCAAGAACAAAATCAATAATAGGTCTTGCAGTTAAGTTATAAACATCAAGCTGTTTGCTCTCTGGTCCAAAAACAGTATCAAATGTAAACGTCTTGGGCGGTTCATTGGAAGAATCGGTCTTATGTACGGTGATAGTTCCCCGCATCTCATCCACGCTAACAGCCTGTTTGTAGCACATCGATTTCTCTCTCTCATTGAGGGGCCGGCACCTAACCACCACCTTCACATTATCACAGCTTTCCGGCTTCTCTGATTTATTGATCTGATGGAGACAATATTCACAAATAAAGAAAAGGACATTCACTTGTACCCTACATTTATAATTTCAAAAGGATTATTTTGTCATCTCACTGCCTTCCATATGTTAGGAATTCATAAATCTTTGTTAAATGCATCTAACCATCATATATGGATATATGAATGAAGAGGTTATTAGGACAAAAAGGAACAGAACAGTTTCTTTTGTAATACGAAAGAAGGGAGCCGGGCCCAGCACTCAGGAGGCAGAGGTAAGAGGAACACCGTGAGTTCAAGGCCACCCTGAGACTACACAGTGAATTCCAGGTCAGCCTGGGCTAGAGTGAGACCCTACCTTTAGGGGGAAGGGGAAAAAGGAAAAAAAATAAAATGTACATCTATAGTAGATGCTGTACAAGCAAACAGTCTTTCCTGTTCAACAGTCCCGGATATTCTCTATATTCCCTGCCTGTAGGAAAACACACATGTACATGGTTTAACTCGAGAATATACTAGGTTCTTTTCTCCCTGTAACATCGAGTTTTATTTTCTAGAATGCAATGGCAAAATTTTATCACATAATATACCTATATGTGGTATCTTCTCCACTGAAGACAACAATAAGGACAGAAAAGTCCAATGGCAGACAGAGAAAAATGCCTTAGGGCTGGAGAGATGGCTCAGAGGTTAAAGCTGCTTCCTGGCAAAGCCTGTTGGCATTGGTTTGATTCCCTGATGCCCACATAAAGCTTGATGCACATGTATCAAGTTTGTTTGCATTGTCAGGAGGCCCTGACATGCCCACACTTCCTCTCCCTCTCTCTCCTCACAAATAAACAAATATTTTTCAAAAAGATTTCTTTGTATGATATAACCTTATGAACATTTGTATAAGGTTTCAATCTTCAGATTTTTGTATGATCAAGAAATGAAGCAAAAAAAAAAAAAAAAGCTTTTGTACAGCAAAAGACACTGTGAACAGAGCAAAGAGGCAACCGACCCAATGGGAGAAAATCTTTGCCAGCTATACATCTGACAAGAGGATTAATATCCAGGATTTACAAAGAACTCAAAAAACTAAATAATAAGAAATCAAACATCCCAATAAAAAATGCTACAGAAGTGAATAGAGTTCTCAAAAGAAGAAATACAAATGGTTTATAAACATCTAAAAACACATTCTACCTTCTTAGCAATGAGGGAAATGCAAATTAAAACTACTCTGAGATTCCATCTCACTCCTTAAGACTGGCCAGCCAGGCCAAATGTGCCAACTGGGACAACAGTGGCACATCAGTTACAGGAGAAACCAACTGCTCTCTAATAGGACAGGAGGCCTGCTCCACGGGAGGGAATACAGGCCTGGTACTGAAGACCTATCAAAAGCCTATGGCGGGGGAAGTCATGAGCCCGAGGAGAGTAACACCTGCTGTTGTCTGACTAAATGCATGTTATTATGCCCACCAAACCAACCTATAAGCACTTTTTTAAAAAAATGTGCATGCCCATATATTAATACAACTCTCTCTCTCTCTCTCTCTCTCTCTCTCTCTCTCTCTCTCGTCTAGAGAAGCTTCTCTTTTTCAGATGGTGGTGATCACTGGGATAACACAAAAAGACCCCACAGTGCTGAGAAGAAATGACAGTGGAGTGCTCAGCAGCACTGGGACATCTCTATCACACTTCCTGAGGCTCAGGGTCTATTGTGGAAGAGATGGAGAAAGATTGTAAGAGCCAAAGGAAGGGGAGAACTGCTTACAATGCAAACTTCCAGATACAAAATGGCCTTGATATTCATGACTTCACAGTGCCTGATAATACCTACACATTGGCATGAAACACAGACTGTGGCCATGAGTAGGCTGACCACACCTCCTACTGGGAGAGAACAGCGAACCAAGAAAGGAGCACTAGTGCAATGGAGGAGCCTGGACCTGGGGGAGACAATCAACAGCTTTTAAATTCGACCAAATATTCCACTTAGTGAGGGGAAGCCCGTGACTGGAACTGGGGAATCAGTGCGATATGCACCGGATCCCGTAATCTTGGGCTCCCAAGAAAAGATTCACTATGGGACCGACTGACGGGGAGGCTACTAAAAATAGAATTTAGGTAATCCAGAATTGTGTATATTTGTTAACCTATACTGATCTCACTGTCCGATGGAGATTGTGTTTGTATTTTTCAGGATGCAGCGAGAGAGTTGTGGCCCATCTAACCCTACCAACCAACTGTAGGCCAATACCTGAGATTCTCGCAAGAGATGAGCCACCACAGTCATACCGTGGAGGATCCATATGGAGCCCCGCAGAGAATGACGGGATGAACAAGGGACCCACAGCCACAGCCGTTCAATCAACAATGGATAAGCCAGTGAGACAGAAACCAACGATTCTCGACACAAAACCCCCTAAGCTCACAACATTAAAGCAGTCTTAATACTCACCGACCACGACTCAGGGAACTGAGTGGAAGAGGGGGGGGAAAGATTGTGAGAGCCATGGTGGGGGAGACTATCCAGAGGCATGGCACCCCTCAGTAACAACACTCTTGAGCCAGGAGAACCGGGCTGAGTACTAGGCTATCCATAGTCCCCGGCCACAAGGACTGATCCAAACTGCCCACAGAGGAGGATATCCAGCTGACTGGGGATGGGGAAGGGGGGCATTGGGGAACTGGGGATAACAACTCATTGTTTGCCCACTAAATAATGTATCTCATTATGGACAATAAATATATATTTTAAAAAATACCTACACATTATGGGAGGAAAAGATGATGACACTGAAATAAAACAAAGACTGAGAGGGGGAGGAGACATGAGGGAGGGAATCATAATGGGTTACTGTCTATAATTCTGGAAGCTATCAATAAAAAGTTTTTTTTAAGAAACAAAGTCAAAACATAATCCTATTATTGAAATTCAACAATTTCATTGAACAAATACTTAATTCTTACTGTTTCAGATACTCTTGTAAGAGAAACAAATAGTTCACTCTGGCATGTCACTGACAAGTAGCAGATACTATCGATACAATACACTCATCTCCCCAGCATCATCTCACTATCTGGGCACGTTCTGATGATGGTTAAGTTGCCCTCAGTCTGGCCTCTATATGACAGTGTACACACAAGTTAATACTTCATACTACTAATTTGTTGTTGCTGACCTGGCACTCACTCTGTAGTTCCAGGCTGGCCTTGAACTCACAAAGATCCTGATGCCTCTGCCTCCTGAGTGCTGGAATGAAAGGTGTCACCACGCCCAACCTCTGAAATTTTTAATGGTGTCCTATAAATCACAGGCTGAAAATAAAAGCATCTAAGGTAATCTAGCCAATCCCTTTGGGAACACTTCCCTGACTGGGTCAAATACTTTTTTTATAGATTCAGAAGCTTGTGGCTCTGCCTCTTCAAGGGCACAATTTTACTTTTGTTTGTCATTTAATTGCTGTCTGACTTGGTATCTTTTTTGGTTGTTGTTCTGTTTTTCAAGACAGGGTCTTGCTCTAGCCCAGGCTGACCTGGAATTCACTACGTAGTCTCAGGCTGGCCTTGAACTCAAGGAAATCCTCCTACCCCTGCCTCGCCAGTGCTGGATTAAAGGCCTGCGCCACCACACCCAGCTGACTTTGTACCTTCACCTGAGTTCCAAATAAGGGGCTGAATTCAGCCCATAAATTTCTTTTATGTGGCTCATAATTTTGAGAGTGTCTTGTAGGCCAGAATGGCCTGGAATACATTATGAAGCTGAGGATGATCTTGAACTCCCGATCTTCCAACCTTCACTTCCTAAATGCTGGCTAGCTGTCTCATAGTGTTTTAAAAATATTTTAACTAGCTGCTAAAATTAAGAAATTTCACAGGGGCTGGAGAGATGGCTCAGCGATTTAGGTGCTTGCCTGCAAAGCCTAACGACCCAGGTTTGATTCTCCAGTACCCAAGTAAAGTCAGATGCACAAAGTGGCGCATGCATCTGGAGTTCATTTGCAGTGGCAAGAGGCCCTGGCGCACCCATTCTTTCTGTCTGCATCTCTTCTCTCTCTCTCTCTCTCTCTCTGCTTATAAATAAATTAAAAAAATTTAAAAAAGAAATTTCACAAAGATTTAAGTCTAGATTAACAATTTAAGTCTAGAAAACTGATAACCTGGTTGGTATCTGCAGGCCAGCAATGCCATGTGACAACTTTCCAACCCAGTCTGATCTACTCTAAGCCTTCCACCCACCTCTTCACCTACTGGGTGGGGCTAAACTCCATTCTGTGGACAGTGCAGCTGGCCCCTCTACCCTGAGGGCAACTTTCTCTTTCCAAATTCAAGAACTGTGCTCAACCAATCGCATCGCCCACATGCCTAGCATATGACAAGTGATCAATATTTATTGAGTACCTTGGGAGCAATAAATAGGAACAAACACAGAACATTTGTTGCCAAATGTCAAACACCATCTTTCAAGTGACCTATGCATTATCTTATTTCCCCCGGAAAAAAACCTAAAGAGGGGAAGTTTGTGTGGGAACTAAGAGCCCAGACAGCAGAATTGTGAGGCCTCATGGCAAATAACCCTCCCTGGCTCGGGTTTTCTCCATGACCCTTGAAGCACGCTGACAGTCTGTGGACTCAGGGAATATACTGGAACCACCACCTCACACACAAAGACACCTGCGGGTCAGACTATGCACTGGGGCGCAGCGCCACCAAAGGAATGACAGCTTGAGCCCAGGCGGCGAGTCCGAGGCAGGAGCCTGGACCCAGGACCAGCTGGGCTCAGCGGGACCAAGGTGCAGTGGGCACGGGACCTGCAGAGACCCCCGGGGCCACGGGGACCTGCAGAGACCTCCCGGGGCCACGGGACCCGCAGAGTACCCCCGGCGGGCGCGGCCAGAGCGCATCCTCCCGCGCCGCGCCGCGCCGCGCCTCCGTGTGAGCAGCGCAGGCCCCACGGGTTGCCGAGGCGACAGCGCCGGCTCGGGGCGCCGGGCGGGACCCCCGCGGGCCCAGGACGACCCTCTGGGCCCTCAACCCCCAGGCCACCCCGCCCCGCCCCGCCCGCCCCGCGCTTCTATGGCAACGGCCGCGCCCCCGAGCCGGGCCACTGGGATGCAGGACCCCGGGCGGCCGAGCGGCTGTCCTCACCGGCATCGTGGCTCCGTCCCGCGTCCCGCGGACGTCGGCGCCCGGGATGCGGCCCAGCCACGCCGGGATCGCGGGAGCGAAGCGCCGCGGACCACAGAGGCACCCGGGCGCTGCCCACACTGCGGTGCCCTCGGCGAGAGCGCGCGCGCGCAGGCGCACTCCGAGCCCGCCCCGCCCAATCCCGGGGCTCCCGCTCCCCGGGCTTCTGGAGGTACGCATGCGCAGAGACTCTCGGAACCCATCTCCTAGGACGCCAGCCGGAGACCGCGCCTGCGCAGGGCTGACATTCCGCGGCGCCGCGGACCCGGTGCGCGCGCAGGACGGCTCACCTGCGTGCGGTGTCGCGTGGAGCTGCTGGAGCTCGCTTGTCCCAAATATTCAAACCACGATGGCGTTGGTGTCGTTCACAACAGACCACAATGACGCGTGATGCATGAGAAACACTAGAAGTTGGGTTCTATTCATCTGCTTCCTGTCTAGTCCAGCAGGGTCAAGGCGTTTGCCTGCAAAGCCTGACGACCCGGGTTTGATTCCCCAGGGCCCATGTAAAGCTGGATGCACAAGGTGGTCCGTGCGTCTGGAGTCCGTTTGCAATAGCAGAACGTCCCTATGTGCTTATGCTCTCTCTCTCTCTCTCTCTCTCTCTCTCTCTCTCTCTCTCTCTCTCTCTCTCTCTCTCTCTTTCACTCTCACTCTCTTTTCCCATAAATAAATACAAACACTTTTAAAAGAATAGTCTTGCACAAGACCTTCATAATAGGACGAAAAGATGATGACATTGAAATAAAAGAGAGACTAATTGAGAGGGGAGAGGATTTGATGGAGGGTGGATTTGAGAGGGGGACAGTAAGAGTGGAGGAGAGAATGATCAGGGCTTATTATCCATAATTATGGAAGCTGTCAATAAAACGCACTTTTGCAAAAAGTATAGTGGTGTAAAAGTGTGCAATTTTTTGTTGCTTATATATGAAAATCCCCTATCATGTCACCAGTTTTGAGATATATTTGTATATCCTTAACTCTAGCTTCCCATCATATACGTACGTAGCCCAGCGTATCTTGCGCAGCCCTGTATATTGTACTCTACCGTTTTACAGTTAAACACATAGAAGACAAACTGCTTGAAGCGGAGAGATTTTCAGTGCCTTTTCATCTTTTTGCCGAAAGAATGAAATTAATACATTTTGAGTGCATAGCTTTGTCGTTAAAATCTTTCTACTAGTATCAAGATTTTTAGTTATATGAAAATAAATTATTAAGATGACGCAAGAGTAAAAATAAAAACATTAACAATTGCATATTGTGTCCCAGGTGATGGCCTGACATAATGGCCTTATCTGATTGCTAACTTGCATAAGACCTGTTTCGCCATTAGAGAGTGAGCTCCTTGGGAACTTGTCCATTTTCTCACCTGCGTTCCACAGCCTAGCAGAGAAACTGACACAGTAGAAGTCCATCCTCCCTCCAGTCCCCTGAGCATCTGTCTACTTGGATATGTAACAGACATTTCAAGCTCATCCTGTCCAAAGTTTAGATCCACTCGGTCTCCCATAATGTGTCCCCCTCCCCCATGCTCCAGCTCAAGACTTCATCCCAACAGATAGAAGCTGAAATCTGAGACTTGCTCTGCTCAAACCACAGCCTCCTTCTCACATTCAATATCCAGTCCTTCAATCCAGCCTGTTTAAGTACAACCAGAATCCATCATTGTCCCCCACCACCGTGGCCTCTCACATGCATTACCACAACAGCTCAGACTAGTTCCTTTAATGGGACCTGATCCCTTCCCCTCCATAGCTGAATTCTACATCTACAGATTCAGCTAACTGTAGATAGAAAACACTGGTGGGGGGGAGATTTGTATTTCTACTGAATGCACACAGGCTTTCTTCCTTGTCTATTCCCTAAATCGTTCTGGGTGGTAATTATTTACATGACATTTATATTGTACCACTTATATAGGAATGATTTTAAGTACACAGCAGGATATATGTAAATTATATGCAAATACTATGACATTGTATATAAGGGACACAGATTTTAGTTGTATGAAAGGGGGCCTGAGGGCTGGAGAGATGGCTTAGCAGTTAAGACGTTTGCCTGCAAAGCAGAAGGACCAGAGTTTGATTCCCCAGGGCCCACATAAACCCAGATGCACAAGGCAGTGCATACATCTGGATGGAGTTCATTTGCAGTGGCTGGAGGACCTGGAATACCCATTCTCTCTTTCTCTCCATCTTCTTCTCTCTGTATGTGTGTGTCTCTCTCTCTCTCAAAATATTCTTTTAAAAAAGAAAGGAACCTGAAACCAATCTTTCATGGTGTGAAAGCATGAATCAGGTCTTCTCTTCTTCAAACCCTCCATCAATTTCACTCTAAAAGCCAAAAAGCGCTCCCTCCTCTCCCTACACTCCTTCCTCCTCTGAACTCTCCTGATCTGTCTCTAGCTGACTTATCTGGTATGAGGAATAGTTGAACTGCCGTTGAAGGCTTTGCCACATTCTTTACACTGCTAGGGTTTTGGTGTAATATGAGTGTATCTGATCTTGAAAAGGCCTTCAGCGATTGTTAAAGGCTTTATGTATTCTTCACATTTGTATGGTTTCCTTGGTGAATTATTTGGTTTTGAGTAAGGTTTAAATGTTTACTGAAGACTTCGCCACTTTCTTTACAATGGTGGGATGTCTCTCTGGTAGAAACTACACGGTGTTGACTAAGGTGTGAGGAAAAAAGAAACACTTAGTTGAACTCTTTATAATGGTATTATTTTTAGTGATTTTTAAGGGGGGGTGGTCTGAGATAGGGTCTTAGGCTGACCTGGAACTCACTCTGCAGTCCCAAACTGGCCTTGAACTCACAGTGATTCTTTTACCTCTGTCTTGAGTGCTGAGATTTAACGATGCTTTGTAGTTATCAGGTTACAAGTATTACACCCTTGGGACTGTGGATGTAGCTAAATTGATAGAAGGTTTGGCTGCCATGTATGAAGAAACTTTGGGTTCAATCTCTAGCAAATTAAGCTGGCCTGGTGGCACATGCCTGTAATCCCAGAATTTGGGAGGCATCAGAAATTCAAGGTCACCCGCAGTTCCAAAGAGAGTTCAGGGCCAGTTTGGACTGCATGAGACACTGTCTCAAACAACAAAATAAGTCCTGCACTCTTTTGGTTATATTTGTTCCTATGTATTTATGCTGTTATAAATGGAAATGTTTTCTGAATTGTATTTTCAGTAGTTCTCAGAAATAAAATAGACTTTGAAGTCCAATGATCTTATACTTTGAAAATTTCCTGAACTTTATTCTTCTAGTAAGGTTTTAGTGGATTCCTTAAGATCATATCTTACACATAATTTTATTTCTTCCTTTCCAATATGGATCCAATCCTGCTTTATTTTCCTTGTCTAATTGCTCCTGTACAATGTTGAACAGATGTAATGAGAACAGATAACCTTGACTTATGTTTTAGAAAATATTTTTTTAGTTTATTCATTCGCAGAGAGCTAGAGAGGAGACAGACAGAAAGAATGTGCACACCAGGGCCTTCCAGCCATTGCAAACAAACTCCAAATGCATGTGCCACTGTGTGCATCCGGCTCCATGTGGGTACTGGAGAATTGAAACCAGGTCATTAGCCTTTGCAGACAAGTACTTTAACCACTGAGTCATATCTCCAGCCCTAAGAGATTTATTTGTGTGTGTGTGTATGTAAGAGAGAGAGAGAGAATAGAGAGAGAGAATATGGGCACATGGGGCCTTCTTGCTGCTACAAATGAACTCCAGACACATGAGCCACTTAGTTTATCAGGCTTTACATGGGTACTGGTGAATTGAACACCAGGCCGGCAGGCTTTGCATGCTGGTGCCCTTAACTGCTGAGCTATCTCTCCAACCCAGCTTCTTCTTGATTTTAGTTGGAAAGCATTCATTACTTTCCCCTTAGGTATGATATTAGCTGTAAACTTTTCTCTTTTTTGCATGCATATGGTATTCATGCCTGTGTGTATTTGTGTGTACATGCATGTAGAGTAGAAGAAACTCCATCAGTCATCCTTAGGTATACTGGCCTAGCTCTTTTTGAGTCAGGGTTTCTCATTGGCTCCCAATTAGGTTAGACTTGCTACCATCTAATATTAATAGCAATTTATATTACTTCATTTTCTTTCTCTCCTTAACAAGTTAATTGAACTTGTGTGGGGGAGAGGAAGCTGAGATAAGGTGTCATGTAGTCTAGGCTGGTCTCCAACTCACTCTGTAGCCAGGGACAAGCCTGAAACTCTTGATTCTTGCCCCCTCTGTCTCCCAAATGCTAGGATTACAGGTGTATGCCACCACACTTGACTTTGAATCATACTTTATTTATTATTTTTTTTTGAGGTAGAGTCTCACTCTAGCCCAGACTGAGCTCAATTAAGGATGACCTTGAACCTGATCCTGCTGCTGCTGCTTCCTCAGGGCTGGATTACAGGTGCTGCACCACCATGCCTGGGTTATGTGGTTCTGGGACTCAAACCCAGGGCTTCTTCGTGCACTCTGCCAGATGTGCTCCATCCCCAGCCACAGGTCCGCTTCAACTAACGGTGCAGGTGCCTTCCAACAACATCTAAACCCCTCGTTCCTCCCTATGGGTCACTGTAGTCATCCATTTCATGCAGAGTCGCCAATCCATTGTGGATAAACTAGTGGTCGTCAGCAAAGAACAGGAAAAACCAGAGTTTATTTTACCTTCATGGGTTCCTTTTTAATCTTCTTCCTTCCTTTATGTAGGTCGGAGTTTATGCCCTAAAGGATTTTCCTTCTCTCTGAAAAACTGATTGCATAGTAGGTGTATTGGTGACAAATTCCCCCAGCTTCAGTTTGCCTGAGAAAATGTTTTTCTTTCACGTTTTTGGTTTTAGATTTTATTATGTCTCTTTCACCTTTTGAAGGATAATTTCATTGGATTTGGAATTCTATGTTGGTGGATTCGTTCCTCCCAATACTTTAAATATTTCATTCTCTCCTTTCTGCTTTCATGATTTCTGAAGAGAAGTCATTGTGATTCTTTTGTTGCTGTTGTTTGGGGGGGGGTCTCTTGCCACTGAAAACAAACATCACATACTTGCATCACTTTTCGCATCTGGATTATGTGGGTTGCTTGGCAAATGAACCCAGGCCAGCAAGCTTTGCAAGGCAGCACCTTCAACTACTGAGCCAGCTCCCCAGTCCCTAATGTGATTGGCATCCTTGCCCTGTACAAATAAGGGGTTTCCCCCTTCTGGCTTCTTTTAAGACTCATCTTTTTTTTTTTAAAGACTCTTATCTTTAATTTTTGACAATTTTATTATGAATGCGTGGGGGTCAATTTTTGGGTTTTTTGTTTTGTTTTTGGTATTTTCACTGTTTGGAGTCTCCTGAGCTTCCCAGATCTGTGCTTTGGTGTCTGACACTAATTCAGAGACAGCAGTTAGTGCTTGTGAAGCGAGCACTCTACCAACAGATCTTTGGCCTCAGAGGACACTCTCCTGTGTCTCCTCAGAATCATGTCTGCCTCCTTGTGAGACAGCGTCTCTCGTCGACTTGGAGTTGCTCATCAATGAGGCTAGACCAGCTGGTCAGCAAGCACCCAGGACCCACCTGTCTCCAGATTCATGACCTCATGTCTGGTTGTTGGTTTGTTGGTTGGTTTTTCGAGGTAGGGTCTCTCTCTAGCCCAGGCTGACCTATAACTCACTACACAGACTCAGGGTGACCTCGAATTCGAAGCAATCCTCCTACCTCTGCCTCCTGAGTGCTGGAATTAAAGGAATGCACCACCATACCCAGCCATATCCGGTTTTTAAAAAATATTTCATTTATTTATGTGAGAGAGAGCAAGAGAAAGGAGGAAGGAGGGAGGGAGGGAAGTAAAAAGGGAATGGGTGTGCCATGGCCTCCTGCCACTGCAAACAAACTCCAGACACATGTGCCACTTTGTACATCTGGCTTTACATGGATCCTGGAAAACCGAACCCAGGCAGGAAGGCTTCATAAGTAAATGCCTTTTACTGCTGAACCATCTCTCCAGCCCAGATCTTAGTCAACCAGGAGCTGTGGCTGGCATATAGTCCCAGATTGTGTGTGTGTGTGTGTGTGTGTGTGTGTGTGTGTGTGTGTTTAGGCAGGGTCTCACTCTACACAAGGCCGTTCTTAAACCCACTCTGTAGCCCCAGGCTGGCCTCGAACTCACAATGCTCCTCCTACCTCTGCAGCTCTATCTCCCCGGCCTTCAGAGTAGTCACAGCAACCCTTCCCATAGTGCTCCGGAGTCCCACCCCAGCCTGTCTGACTAAGGCGGTGTCTCTTGAGGCTGTCACCCATCTTCCGTTCCTGGATCTGTGCTGTGAGGTGAGGTGCAGGATGGATAGCTAGCCGTGCCAGCATGGCCACCAGCCATCCCACAGGCAGTGGGGACTCCACCTGGGGCCCTGCGGAAGGCAGACACGGAGATGGGAGCTCACTCCCCTGCCAGGGCTGAATCCTGCAGCATCCTGGTGGCCCCAGGGACAAGGAGCCAGGTTAATCCCCATCACCCCAGGGCCTGGGACTGGAGGTGACAGCCACAGGAACCCCTGGTGGCCAACGGAAGCAATTAACCCCACTGTGGTTTAAGGTAATGGAACCTTTCACAAATCCTCTATTTAGAGAGGGAGGGAAGAAGGAAGGGAGGGATGGAGGGTGGGGGGAGAAGAGGGAGATGGAGGAGGGAAATAGAGAGACCTCCAGCCACTGCAAAAGAACTCCAGATGCATGTGTCACTTTGTGCATGTGGCTTTACATGAGTACCGGGGATTTGAACTAGGGCCCTCAGGCTTTTGCAAGCAACTGCCATTAACCTCTGAGCCATCTCTCCAGCCCAGCCTCTGGCCAGGCTGGAAGGGAAATTCCTGTCTCTGCTGGACCAGGTCTGGCCTCCTGTGTCCTCTCCTTCTCTCCCCTTTCCAGCAGGCCAAGAACTACCATGCCTGCAGGGAGTCCTGCTGCGGCTGCCCAAACATGGGAATGGCTTTAACTTTTGACCTGCTCTCAGCACCTTCCACTGCCACGGGTGCAGCAAAGGCGCCAGAAGAAGGGGACAGAGGGTAGAACCAGAACCTAACCTCTTCCCTCTTGCTGCCTGAGGTGTCCAATCCCAGACCTTTAAACCAGTGCACTTAGTGCTGGAACCTTTCCACATCCCCCAGGGGCATGTGTCCAGCTCAGTGTCCTGTGCTCATCGATGCTGACCTGGGGTGGACAGAGAAGCTACTTGGAAAAGAACTTCAGTTGATGAAATGGGACGTGGTGGTATAGCTCCATCCAGTGGGGTTTGAGGCTGGAGTCAGATAGATGTGTGAGAAGGTTCTGTACCCCAACCCCAGCCAGTCTCTTTAACAAAGGAGAGCTGATTGATCTGCTGGCTCTAAAACCAGGAGCGGTTTCACTGGTCCTGTTTAAAAGTGACATCAACTTTCTGCCTTGTGGAGAAACAAAATCTTTAAAAGAAAAAAGAATGAAGAAGAAAAGGAAGGGAGGAAAGAAGAAAGGAAGGGGTTGTACCTGCCTATAATCCCAGCACTTGGCTGGCAGAGGCTGGAAATCAGGAGTTTGAGGTTATCATTGGTTAGTAAGGATCTTGAGACCAGCCTGGGCTATGGGAGACTCCATCTCCAAAAGACCAAACAAAGGATCTCTGGAGATGAGGGCAATTTTGTGTGTATGTGTGCTCATGTGTAGATGCATATGAGGTTATATTTGTGCAAGTGTATGTGGATATATGTGGATCCAGAGGACAACCTTGGGTGTCATTCATCAGGTGTCAACAGCGTCAACTATTCACTGTTTTTTATGTTGTTGTTGTTTTGTGGGTTTTTTTTTTTTTGAGACAGGGTTTCTCATTAACCTGAAGCTCACCAATTAGGCTACACTGGCTGACCAGTGAACCTAAGGGATCTGCCTGCCTCTGCCTCCCCAGTGCTGGGATTACAAGTGCGTGTCACACTAGCTTTTTTTTTTTTTTTTTTTGCTTGTGTGTATGTAAGTTGTGCTGGTGTGTGAACATAAATGTAACCATTTGGCACCCTTTGTGTCTGCCTGTGGCTGTTGGTGTTGGTGTTGGCCAAGCTGAACGATGCTGGTGTCCACTCCATCACTCTTCCTCCTGCTCTTATTGGAGCTGGAGTCTCTCTCTCTGATCCCAGAGCTTGCAGCTTTTTCATGAGCTCAGATGATTCTAGGGTCTCTTCTTCCCCACAGGGCTGGGGTTACAGATGCATGTGGCCACACCCAGAGGTTTCTGTGGGTCCTGGGGCCCTTGTGCTTACCCAGGAAGTGCTCATAACTGCTGAGTTATCTCTCCAGCCCCACACCAGCTTTTTATGTGTGACCCAAAGATAAAACTCAGGCAGGTTCTCATGCTTGTGAGGCAGGCACTTACCAAGTGAGCTGTGTCCTCATCCCCATAGTAATATTTTGTTTCTCTATAAAAGTCAGAAGAGGGGTTGGGGAGAGGGATAAGTAGACAGCAGAGTTTACTGCACAAGCATGAGGACTTGACTTCAATCCTCAGAACCCATGTCTAAAGCCAGTGCAGCCACACATGCCTGTAACCCAGGATGGAGGGATAGAGACAGGAACCCTATGGCCTCCTTGTCAGACAGTCTAACAAACCAGCAAGAGACCCCATGTGATGGTTAAGCTTTGTTGTCAACTTGACCTTTCAAGTAATCGTGGGTGGGTCTCTGAGGATGTTTACAGGAAGGCAGCCTCTCAGCAAGGGGCAGGATGTAAAAAAGCTCAAAGAAGCTGGAAGTAAACATCCTTTCCTGTGTGGGCAGTGCAGGAAGGAAATTCCAGAGACTCAGGAAGCCATTAAGTCTGGGATAGGGTTGCAAGACCCCACCCTAATGCTACATAAAGGGAAAGAAATTCTCTCCTTGCCCTCCTGTTTGCTATTGTGTGTGTGGTGTTGGTGATGGGTTTCTCTCTCTGCTCCGGCCTGTGAAAGAGGGCCAGCCTCTTTCGCTGTTACAGAACTTCCCCTCAATCAATAGTTTCAATAAATACTTCCCTCCCCCAAATTGTGCCTGGCTTAAAGATTCATCCCAGCGGTGTATGGCTGACTACGACACCCCATCTCAAGAAAATCAGGCAGAAGAGTGATACAAGAGAATGCCCAACATCCTCTTCTGGCTGCATACATGTGGTGCACACATCAGGCACACATTTCATACACATGGGGACACACACACACAAATTTGGACTAAGTTATTAATACACTTGGTACTTGAATGTTTAAACAAGTTTATGACTCCAGGAACTGGAAAGATGGCTCAGTTTCAGTGGTTAAAGGCACTTGCTTGCAAAGCCTGATGGCTCAGGGTTCAAATCCCAAGGCACCTACATAAGTTGGATGCAAAAAGTTTTGAATCCTGGTGTTTGTTTGCAGCAGCAAGAAGCCCTAGCATGCCCCCCCACACACGTAGGCACGAAAATAAATACATGCAAAATAAATTAGGCTGGGCATGGTAGTGCATGCCTTTAATCTCAGCACTCTGGAGGCTAAGGTAGGAGGATCAAGGTTATCCTCAGCTACACAGTGAGTTTTAGGCCAACCTGGGTGTACAGAGTGAGTTCCAGGTCAGCCGGGGCTAGAGTGAGACCCTACCCTGAAAAAAGAAATTAATTAATTTAAAAAACAAGTTTATTCCTCTAGAGAAAAGGAATTAAAAGTTTCCTTCTGAGGCCAGGCGTGGTGGTGTACACCTTTAATCCCAGCACTCGGGAGGCAGAGGCAGGAGGATCACTGTGAGTTCCAGGCCAGCCTGAGACTACATGGTGAATTCTAGGTCAGCCTGGGCTAGAGAAAGACCCTATCTCAAAAAGAAAATAGATTCCTTTTGAGACAGTCTCATGCAGCTCAGGCTATCCTCAAACTCATGATGTAGCTGAGGATAGCCTTGAACTCCTGATCCTGTCAGCACCATGCCTGGCAGAGGCAGCTTTCCCAGAGCTGAGCTACCCTGTTGTGGTCGAAGGGAAGGTGTGTGCAGCCGCAGGGCTGAGAAAACCCTGGGTGGGCGGGTTGTCAGTGTTCTGCCTGGTACTTAGCATGAGGCTGAAAGGCACCATTCGCCTCTCTCCAATAAGCCCTAGTGGGATGGGGAGCAAGAGTGGGCAGAACCCATGGCTCCTGGGAACCCTGGGACACAGGAGATGGCATGATCCTGGCCTCGGAAGTACCTCTGGGCCTGAGCTGGCAAGCAGCAGGGGATGAAGGCCTTTTGCAGAGGGTGACCCCGAGATGTGCACGACGTCCTGACTTGGCTTGGCTCAACTTGACACATGGCCAAGAACAAGTGTGCTTTCTCTTTCCGAAGCATCTTGAGCCATCGGAAGACCGCTCGCTCTCTTCGGGCCGTGGATAAGAAAACAAAAGCTACCGTGACATGATGTAGGGCTCTGGCCTCTTTATTTTCTTTTTACAGTCAATTCCACGCGTAAAAGACTTCCTAAAGCACGAAGGCTCTGGCCGCACCCTGAAAGAGCTGCTGAGGATGAGCTGGTTACCCTGGACAGACTGCGCCGGGCCCTCCGCACAGGGACATCGCTGGACTTCTCGACTACAGTAAGCATGAGGAGTGTGCAGAGTCTCCCTGAGACTCCACTGTGCCTTTGGAACAGCTGTTTACAACACAGGACGGCAAAACACAGGCGTGCCACGTCCTTGGACATGCACCACAGCGAGGTGACCCACAAGGCTCACAACACACGCAAGAGTGAAAAATAATGCATCATAAATCTCACACCATCCCACCAGACTCTCATTTCTAAGGAACACTGAGTTCATGACAAAGATGTTGTAAGACGGCACTATGATGGCAAATTTCGCTTTTAAATACACACTGCAAAAATATCGAACTTTCCATTCTATGAATATTGTACATAAATATCTGTCTGCTTTTGTTACACTTTACACACATTCACTTAGCTGTCTTGATTCACCTACACACAATCCTTATTGAGGCGTTAGATAGTGACCTGGCACTTAAAAAAATATCAGACATTAGTTTGTGTTGGTTTTCGTTAGGGGAATGGTCATCCTCCGGGATACAACTGTTAGTAAGGCAAAATTATGCAATGTGGACATGTCGCGGCATTTTGGTCTGTTATGGAGCATGAAGGTTAAATGGCTAAGGGCCGTTTCATTATGGAAACTGGGCTCTTGTTGAGAGCTGCCGTTTCTTCTCAGGTCAAGCAGATACAAGTCACTTTTCTGCTCCCTTTCCTTGAATAGTATGTTTCCATTTCTTAGAACTGAAACATGGTCATCTAAGCACTTTTAGCCGGTAATGACCGTGTCACAGAGGACACGGCTTTTCTTTTCCCCTAAGGGTTGAAGAGTTCAGGTGGGCTTCAGACTGGGCCTGGAGCCTCGAGCCTCTGGTGGGATGATGGATGGGAAAGGAAAGGGTTGGATCTCATTGGATGCTCCCGGATGGAAATGGACACCATGTGTACTTTTGGTCACGGATATGTAAAAACTAGTGTGTGGGGGGGTGGGGGGCTCTGTTCTACATTAAAACCCATGGTCTCCAGTTCCACACCCTGATGGTCCTGAGCTGGCCCATGTGGTAGCGCTGCTGCCTCAGAGGAATCCTTCCCTCCACGTCGCGTCCCTGACCAGGCAGCTGCAGCACTGTATGGCGGGCCACCAGCTGCTGCAGTTCAAAGGCTCCACACTGGCTTTGGTCATCATCACCTTAGAGTTGGAGAGGCTCATGGCTGACTGCTGGACGCCTATATCTGATCTGCTAAAAAAAGCACAGGTACACATCAACTTGACCTTCTAGCTGACAAGCTCTGTCCCTGAAAGATTCCTTGTGGGTTCCAGGACATGCACTGGGCATGTAAACTCTGACAAGTCTGCCTACAGGGTAGACTTTCTACACTGGGCTACGCTCTGCGGACCCCAGTGTGGGATGCACACTCCTTCCTTGGACCTGTCTCTGACAGTGGCTAAGATGAATGGGGGTGGGGAGTGCTCAGGAGGAAACAACCTTGAACTTAACATTGGGCATTTAACTTCCAGACCCTCAGTGTCTATGGGTGCATACTGCCAGGCATGGGGAAAAGCTGTCAGCAGCCCTCAAGACAGGATGGGTGGTTAAACCACAAGTTTACTTAGATCGGAGATGGTGGTCCTAGCATGGCATTAATGCTCCAAAGTCAGGTGGTTGGCCCCTGATGGCGGTGCCTCATGCAAATGTGTGGGCATTTGGCTGCCCGTTCCTCAGCCCAAGATGGCTCTGCTTCAGGGCTGCCACGGTTTTGACACAGGTGTTGGTACTGAACATGAACCTGCTTCAGGCCCAGCTCCCTCCATTCCCAGGGTCCCAGAAACCAGCCTGAGCTTGCTTTCTTTAAATGGGTTCTGTCCTGAGGAGGCAGAGTACAGAGTTGGAGAGGCGGCCTTCCTTAGGTTCTATGGACCGGTTCTTGTTCTACCTGCCAGAGCTGGCCAGGACCTTCCAGGTTCCCAGGCCTGTCCCAAACACAGGCACGTGCTTCAGTCCTTGACACCCTGCTGCCTCTCCAATAATGGAGGGGTATCCCTGGACCCAAGTGCTCTGATGCAGCCTGACTTAAAATCTCCTCCCAAGATCTGTAACAGAGTACGCTGTTTGCTAAAAACATGTTTCCCCTGTTCTTCTGAAGCCCCATGGTTCCTTCATCTAGGGGACATCACGCTGATGAATGGGTGTTCCTGTGACACTTGTGGAGGGGACATGCCTTTGTCCCAAGCTGCCCAGCCTGCTCTGTGGTGCTGCTGGGAGGAGGGGGACTTGCATGGCCATGGAGAAGCCAGCTGCCTCCTTGGAGCCTTGATACTGGAGAGACGTTCTCTAAGCAGTGGAGCCCAGCTGACAAAGACGCCAGCTGATGCCAGCTGGAAGTGTGGATGCTCCCACGTTGGGCCTGGAATGACTAGGCCACACATTTAGAGGTGGTTTGTGAAGCTTGTCCTGTGAACAGCTCTTTTGTGAATGTGCTGGGTGGGGGTGGGGTACCGTCTGTTACCAGGTGCACAGTATGTGGTCCAGGACCAGATGGACTAGATCAGGGTACAACTCTATCTTTTTTCAGACACGTTTGCTTGTTGGAATTTTTATTTGTTTGAGAGCTTTGCTGTGTAGCCCAGGCTGACCTCAAACTCACAATCTTTCTGCCTCTGTCTCCTGAGTGCTGGGATTACATATGTGTGTCACCACACTTGGTTTGTTGGCACTTTTGCAAAAATACATGTCACCTGCTTTCAATGCTGTCTAAACCTTATTTTGCACATATGGGACTGTGCATTTAGACTTGCTAGAGTCAAACATGCTTGGACCCTTCTCTACTGGGTCCAATCAGTAAATATCCTCCAGGCAGGTCCTGGGAGACCAGAATGAGAAAATGTGGGGGGGGGGGGCTGAGAGCAGCCAGAAGCCTGGCATGCAGATACCCCAGGCAGGCAGGCAGGCAGGCAGGCAGGCAGGCAGGCAGAGCGCCCAGCACCTGTTTCCAGGTGAAGATGCTTAACCCCCTTCTCTCCAGCATGTGTAGGTGCTAATCCCAAGAGCTGACTGGGAGGCACCCCTTCCTTGGCTAAACAGCTCTCCCAGCACTCCCCATTTCTATCAAACCATCTCAGGACCGCCAGCCCACACTGTCGCCTACACTTCAATATGGGCCACATTTCCTCACTTCTTTTGTGATTCCACTGGGACGCCAAGGAGCAGCTGTAACTCAGAAACTAAGGACATAGGTGACAAATGTTCAAATCCCAACTCTTCCAGTTACTTGCTGTGTGAGCCTAGGTAATTATGTAACCTCTCTGTGCCTCACTTATAAATGGGGAGAGTAATAGTATATAATCATGGATTATGATGAAGATTAGAAGTTAATGAGTGTGGTTAGAGGGACTGAGAACACACAAATGTCAGATGTCTCGTACCAAACCTCCTTGATAAGGACCCACAGGCCTTGAGGGCAGAGCAGGCCCCGTCTCAGCCTTGCCAGTTACCCAGGAACTGCTCAGGGGCCCAGCAGCTTCTGCCCTCCAGTCCACACACCTTCACGGGGTACCCGTAGAAGGAGTCACTATTAAAATGCAAATCCTGTCGAAGCAGCCCACCTTCCCCAATGTTCCCAGCTAAGACAAGCCTCAGCTGTGGAGGCTCGGGAAACTTGTTGAATCAGAAAAGCCACTGCCCAAAAATGACACCATAAAAACTCAAAATAAATGCAAAATTTAATGAAAAAAAAAAGTACAAAGTGAATGGAAAGGAACAAAAACAGTCCATGAATGAAGAATGTCAAAGAATGAACACTGCAATGGTTTTAGACAAGCATGTTAATGTAACAGACAAGCAAGCAGCGGCCCTCCACCTTTACCCGGTCACAACCATAGAACAGGCCCCTACACACACATATGCAGGGCCAGACCTGGATCCGGTCACCCATCATAACAAAGAAGACCACACATCCTGATTGGCCTGGGGCAGCTCCGCTTTACAGCTGTGGATACCACTGCCCCCCCCCCCCTCTGGTGGCTGGGGATGAACTCAGGCTCCAGGTATGCTAAGCAAGCACTCTACCACTGAGTTACATGCCTAGTACTTTAAAAATATTGAGACAGGGTCTTACTAAGTTGTCCAGGTTGCCTTTAACCTCAAGCTGTAGCCCAAGCAGGCCTTGAACTTGCAACCCTCCTGCCTCAGCCTCCCATGCAGCTGAGATTACAGGCCTGCACCATCAGGCCGGGCAACCTTGTGCACCATTATTAACAATATCATTGTTCTCTCCGAGGTCCTGTTTTGGACAAGAAGTTACATGGTGATTCTATCACACTCCAAAATGACTCTGGAAAGACCTAACAGTGAATGTCATCATGATTCCATGAGACGGACCTGATGAAACCTAGGAATGATGGGAAAGAAACCAGGGTAAATCCCTGCACACGGAGCCACACTCCGAGAACGGCAGCTTGTAAGTAACGGCAATTTTCGTGCTCACCTTGAATGCCAAGGATTAATTTGATCTCAGATAAAGCTGCCAAAATTCAACAGGGACAAGCTTGCTACAACTTATGGGACCTGGGGGTCCCAGAAGATGCAAGTCTCCTGAGACTGCAAGTCTCGGGCCCCAGTGGCCTCCAGCGTGCCCAGGGTGTGGCTGGCAAGCTGCAGTGGAGTGAGTGGTAGAGCCTTCCCTCTCCAGAGTCCCCAGCATGGCCTTCAAGCCAACCAGCCTCATTTCTTACATAGCCAACCAGCTAGGTCAGGGGGCCTCACTGTCAGAAGACATGGCTAGGAGAGGCTGGTCTGAGGGCATGCTTTGGTCCACGAGGATAGAATACACTTTCAGATGCATAACTATCCTAAGAGAAGCCCCTGGGCCACAGTTCTCACTGGCCTCACATCCCCACACTGGACATCAGCTGTCACGACCAGAGGGGGGCTCAGGACCTTCCTTCCAGCTGCCCATCCCACTTCCATATTCATATTCTTTTTCTCAAAATAGTCTTCCTAGTTTAAATAGTTCAAGCTTCCCGTTTACAAAATCAGGATCCACCCTGGCCGTGGTAAACTGCTTGAAGGGCTTTTACTTAGCACACACTCCAGGCTTGGGGAACCCCTTACAGATAAAGGCTGCCTTTGGGGGGGGGGCTGGGTCCTCCTTTCACATCCATCTGAACGGACCATCATTTCAAAGGGGCGAGAGGAAATCTGGACGTCAATGAGGCAGGCCACGCAGAAATAGAAAGGTGACAGGAGGGGAGATGGGGCATGACAACCTGAAGGCCACCTCAGTGAGGCCGAGAGCTCCGAGGGGAGCTATGCCTTCTCTGGGGAGCACAGTGCCACAGCAACACCAAGGACATCGTTTGTCACCCCGACACTCCCAGTGGCTTATACACCACCAGGAGCATACACTTGAGGCTGTCAGTGCTTTCTTAAAGCACCCCCCACCCCAGGGTGCAGCTGGAGGGGTAAAACCCCTGGCTGCTCATTTTTTTCTCAAACTGTCCTAATACATTACATCAAGCACCTTCAATTCCTTGGCCCAAGACTCAGCCACGACAGAAGAGCCTCTTCCCCACTGAGCACTCTGGGTGGAGGGTCTTGTTTGGGTCAAACACTTAACACACACATACAAGCGCACTTGGTCCCGTTCACAGTAGCACCTCGGGGCAGAGACAACGGCTTGGGGCTGCTGTTCCATTTACACTCACAGTGAAAACACTGGATGTGCTCTTGCTGGTGGTCCACTTCCACTGGTAAAGAAATCCCAAACACTGTCATGACAGGAAGTTTATTAGCCACCTCTCCCTGTATATGATAGGGATACTTTATACATAAAAATGGTTTAGAGACACTTTTAGTTTTTAAAAATCAGGGAATCTGTGTTACTTACGAAAATAACGGGAGAGGATATTATTTATGCTTACGCTGGTGCCAAAATAAAAATTTAGAAGTATTTCAAAGCTATTATTTAAATTAAGTTCTAGGTTAGAAAAATTAAGGTGAAGGGGAACCAGGCAAATTTTGCAGTGTGTATGTATATACCAGACCACAGGCCGCACCTAGGGCACCGCGTGAGTCGCCATCTTGACGCTGAACAATTAGGCCTAGCATCTCGAGCTGGGGCCTTCACTAGGGTGGCACATAACTGCTCCGTCAAGGAATAGTGACACTGTAAATGGAAGACCAGCCACTGGCTCTGAAAGAAATAAACCTTGTCAGTTTTGGATTCCAGCATTCATGGCTTTTGATGCTTTTGCATAGAGAGGGGTGGCCTGCGGCCAGGCGGGGTAGGGACAGGACAAGGCTGTAAACACTGGAGTCAGTCCGGCTCCCAGTTCATCCTCACACCATGTTATGGGAGAAGGGTCACAAGGTGTAACTCAAGCAACTTAACACATGAAAGTCTAACGTCCGCTCTTGACATGTGAGTCTGTGCGTGCGTTAACTGAAAAATAAAAATAAAACAAACAAAATAAAAATAGACACATTAAAAGATACACAGACCAACTCAAACAGAAGCAATAGACAGGGAGACGGGCACTGGGGAAGGCCAGTCAGTTGGGCATTTGTGACGAGCAAAGCGGGAAACTCGCTTCAGTTTGTGGCGTCCCAAGCTGAGTCAAGATCTAATTGGAAAGTAATTTCGCAAAAAATGGATTAAAATTTGAAGAACGAGTACAACCAACCAAAGCCATTCACCTAAATGGTCATCCCCAAAATGCACCCCACCCACCCTATCCACTTGGACAGGGCCAGGAGGGGGATGAGTCCCGGGCCACATGAGCTATTCTCAGGGACAGTTCCTTCTCACTCCCAGGGCCAAACTGACTGAGGCTTTCTGGCACATCCAGCTAAAAGCAAGGGCCTGGCTTCCAGGCACAGGCCTGGAGAATGACAGCCCAGGGGACAGACACCGGGACAAGCCTACACTGGGAGATATACTGTCCCTTGTGGTGGAGGCTCCGGTCTTTTATTATTTTTTTTGAGACAAGCTCTCACTATGTATCTTCCAGGATGGCTATCCTACCTCTGCTTCCCAAGTGCTAGCATTACAGGTATGTGCCACCACACCTGGCTGGCCCCATGACTTCTCCAAGCTTCTTTCCTAGGGGGACCCTGCTCACCTCTTCTTGACCAAGATAGCAGGGAGTGGGGTAAAGTCACTTTGGGTACAGAGCCTTCTGTCTTCCCAATTCCCCCCAAGAAGAACCACTTTTCTGAGCAGCCAGATTGAAACCCGCACAATGCCCCTTCCCCCCAGCATCCATGCTCATCCAGCCAAGGGCAGACAGGAGACAGGGCTGGAAGCAACGGGAAAGTAAAGGGAAATTTTCACGGTGGAGGGAAGTTCCCTGGGGACAGGCTTGACAACGCTTCATCTCTCCCAGGGAGAAGTTTCTTTTCCTTCGAATGTGCCTCAGTGGAAGAGCTGGTGGTGGTGGGGGGGCAGGATGGCAGGCAGTGTACGTGTGCGTGTGTGTACACACAGGTGCTTGTGCTCTGGGGAGTGCATCCTGGGAGCAGAGCAGGGGTGAGTTCCTGCACAGAACATCACCCCAGGACCACAGCCCAGGCCATGCAGCACCTGCACAGTCCCCAAACTCCTGAGGTAACAGGAGGCCAAGAGTGGAGGGGACGATGGGTGTACCTCTTATCCTGGGCTGGCAAGAAGATGGAGCAGGGAATGCTGGGATGGAGGAGCTCTCCATGGTGTGAGGTGGCAAGGGTCTCAATGAAGTGAGGTGGGTGAGGGGGAGCCACATGGTATGGACAGGGCCAGGGATAATGCCAATCGGATTGGGGATTTAGCCTTGGGTAGAGAGCGTGCCTAGAATAAGCAAGGCCCTGGGTTTCATCTCCAGTACTGCAAAAAGGAAAAAGAAAAAAACAAAACAGAAAGACAAAAAAATCCCCTAAAACTAAAACAACCCCGCAAAGAAAGTACCAAGAAAAAGTGACCCAGAGTTGTTGAAGCTGAGGAGTGACAAGCCATGGCTGTTCAAGCAGAAGCACAGGAGCATGTGACAGTCCCAGGTCCTGTCCCTCTTCTGAACTGGACTGAGAGACACCGGCTCAGTGCTCCCTGCCCGTGTGGCCTCAGAGAGAGAGGGGGGGAGGGGGAACCCAGGATGTGTGTGTGAGAGAGAGAGCGAGAGAGAGAGAGCCAGGGGGACCTGGGCTGTGAGAACACCAGAGAGAGAGAGAGAGAGAGAGAGAGAGAGAGAGAGAGAGAGAGAGAGAGAGAGAGAACGAGAGAGTGGAGAGCAAGGGAAAAGGAGCACCAGGTGAAGCAGGGAGGAGAGAGGGAGCCGCCACCTACTTCTTCCTGTCCTTGTCCTTCCTCAGGGGCTGCTGCGAGGTGGCCTGCAGGGCCTCCATGGCTGCCTTCCTGCAGTTGAAGGCCTTGGTTTCCTCCTCCAGCTCCTTGCGCTTCTCCTCCACCCTGCGCTTCTCCTCCTGGTGAATCCGCTTCAGGTGCTCAAACTTCTCGTGGAGCTGGGGCGGAAAGGAGGTGCTTTGGCATGGCGGGAGGGGCACGGACCCTTCCTCGTCTTCACCCCAAGCCCGCCCGGCACACACCTCCCTCTCCTTTTCCTTCAACTCCAGCTCTGTCTCCTTCACTTTGTTGACGAACATCTGCCTCATCTCCTCCTCCTTCCTCTGCAAGTCGCTCAGGAACTCCTTCCGCTTGGCTTCGTAGGTCTCCTGGAGGCTGTGGAGACCCGAGAGAGCCCAGAGGTAGGAGGGACAGCCATCCAGCCACGTGGGTGCTGGGGACAAGAAGAGGTGGGGTGGGGGTCCCCACAGCCCCTGGAGGGCGGGTGCTGGTGTGGTCAGACAGGCTGGCACCTGAAAGGCTGGCTGTCCCCATCGCTGTCCTGGAAGCCCATCTCCTCCAACTTGCAGCGCCGGTAGAGCTCATAGTGGCGGCTGTGGGTCTGCTCCCTCAGGTCCTCCATGTTCACGCGGATCAACATCTCCCTCAGCTTCACGAAGTCGCAGTGATTTTCGTTCTCCACTGCAAGCAGGGGGCGTGTGAGGCACGAGGTGGGCACAGGCCAACAAGGGGACAGTGGTCAGTGCCTCAAGCGGTTCCCCAGCGTGAAGTGAGCAGTGCAGTAGGTGGGGGCAGCAGCAGGACAGTGGGCAGGGGAGTTGAGGCCGCAGCTGGGTGTGTGCCCCCCACCCCCGCACACTCACCCTGCACCACTCCCCAAGGGTACTGCCGTGCTCGGACCAGCTTGTTGCCCACCTTCACCTCCTCTGTGCTGCCCACCACAGCAAAGGGCAGGTGTGCCTGGAAAGAGGCCCAGGTATTTGTGAGTACTGAGCTAACACAGGTGAAGGGAGAGGTTCCCTTGCTGCCCCTGCACCCTGGGGAAGGGCTATAAGCCCTGAACAAGGCCCTGGGCTCACATCCCATCTCTTGGAGAGAGCATGGAGCTGACCCCTTGCCTCCTCCCTGGTGCTTCTTTCATGTTCTTTCCAGAGCCAGTAGAGCTCCCTGATGAGACCTGTGTGCCTGGCTCCCTGCCAGGGCCCCACCCCTGGCCTTCTGCAGGCTTCAAGCCCTTATCCCCTGCTTACAGGATGTAGGACTGGTGGGCTTCTGTTGCCCACCCCTCTGTCCTAGAGAAGCTGAGGCTGGATCTGGAGAAATAAGGGTCCCCAGGGGCTGTCCTCAGATCTGTTGGCTCCAAGCCCTCTGGCCTAGAGCCCCACGGCCCTTGCCCTCACTCACATTCATGACTGCATTGATCTCTGCCACGGCCTCATCATCTGTGGGAAACTGGTAGATCTGGACTCCATTGCTGACCAGCTCACCCATGATCTTGATCTTGAACTTGTGGAGCTCACTCTTGGAGATGGTATCTGCCTTAGCAATGATGGGAATTATGTTCACCTGAGGAGGTCAGGGGTGGGAGAGTAGGTTAGCTGCCTATTTCGAGCCATGGTGACTGTGGACAAGCACTAGGAGCAGGAAACCCAGCAGCCAGAGCTGCTCCCATGGACAGTCCCAGTCCAGCCTCCAGCGACCTCTACAATGCCTCTTATAGCCCTGGCTCCCCCATACCAGCCTCCAGCCCAGGCTTGGTCCCCTGGGTATACTCAGCTTAGCATTCTCTGAAGGTCTGAACTGACCCAGGGCATGAAAGAAGCGGGAGTTGAGACAAAGCTCCCCACTAAACCCATTAGCAACAGCTATGGAAAGATCTCATCTCTCAGACCCAAGTTATCTCTGCTTCATAGTGAAAATAACTCCTGAGATGGGGAACCAGACATGTGAGGGCAGATGGGTCCCAGTCCCTCCAGGACCCCCGATTCTTCCCAACATCCCGCAAAGCTGCCCGCTGCTCTCGACCTTCATGCTCCTTTCCCAGTGGTTCAGAAGGGAGTCGAGGGAACCCGTGTCAGAAAGGAAAAGGGAAGTGAAGGGAGCAATGGGGAATGGGCAGGAAGGAGGCTGAGATAGGAAAGGGACAGTCTAGTCAGCAGGAAGTGGCGGCCATTCTAAGAGGAGAGAGCAGGAGGAGCCTGGAGCAGTGGGGCCCACTGGAGCAAGGCACTGCGGACATCAAGCTTCGGTCATGCAAGCACCTGAGTGCAGTGGAGTCTAGCTGCATCAAGGAAAAACCAAGGGACCGGAGGGGGAACATACCTTGCTGTCTAGTTTCTTCATGGTCACCAGATCCAGGGACTTGAGGGAGTGCCCAGTGGGAGTGATGAAGTAGAGGCAGACGTGGATTCGCGTGTCGTGGTAGTCAAAAAGGGAGCGGCGGATCTTCAGTTCCTCCTGGAGATAGTTTTCAAACTGCGCATCGATGTAGTCGACTATGGGCCTGTAACTACAGACAGCTCCATCACATGGGAGGCAGTGCATGGGGCTCAGAGGCTGGCCAGTCTGTCCTGCCCCCGCCCCCACCTCTCTTTTTCGGGAACCACAGCCTGACCCCCTCTCCTGAATCGAGGTATACTTGGTCTGTTAGTGGCTGGCCCCAGGGCCTCGCCCTCTTAGGATCATTTGTATGGGGCACTTTGAAGCAGGAAGTGCTTGGGCAGATTTCGAACCATGGGTGAAGTTGGAGGGCAACCTTCCCCTCTCTTGCCTGTCATCCTTATTGATCTGATCCCCGAAGCCCACAGCGTCCACAATGGTCAGCTTCAAGTGCACATTGCTCTCCTGGAGGTCATAGGTCTGGGGCCGCAGGCGTACACATTCCTCATGGTGGCTAGCTTCCTCTGTCTCAAAGGTCGTGTTGAAGAGCGTGTTCATCAGCGTAGACTTGCCGATACCAGTCTCCCCTGGGAGGTGGGGCCGGCAGGGAAGCAAGTGTCAGATGCTGAAACAAGGACTGTCCCTGGTTGGTGGCTAGGCCAGGTGAGGCTCAGACACCCTCAGTCCCCATATGAGGAAAGGACAGGCCTCCTATGACATCCCTCACTGTCCTCAATCCCTGTGAACTAAATGTGGGATCAGTCATAGACCACCCACCAAGTATATGCCAAGCCTCAGGGAGGGAGGGAGGGAGGGAGGAAAGGAAGGAAGGAAGGAAGGAAGGAAGGAAGGAAGGAAGGAAGGAAGGAAGGAAGGAAGGAAGGAGAGAGAAAGAAATAACATATAGAGGAAAGAGCCAAAAGAAAGCCTTTGACCTAAGATATGGCTGTGCAGGACACACAACCTTTCCCCAAGGAGTAGGGAAGAGGCAGAGCCAGGCTATGGGCACCGCTGGACGCTGGCCTCAGAGGGAGCCCAACACACAGCCTGCTCTGCATATGCCTTTTGGGCTCAGGGTGGTCCTGAAGCCTGCAGAGTCAGGATCTGAAGCCCCTAAGTAGCTTGGTCCAGGCATCCTGGGGGGACCTCGGTGCCCTGTAGTCTTAGCAGGGGTGGGGTAGGGACTCAGAGCATCTCCTGACCAAGGGCACTTGCAGAGGCATGTGGCGACTCCCCAGTGCTGGAGATTTACCATGTGACCTCGTGATGAAGTCCTTGTGGATTGGAAAGTAAATGAATGAATGGACTAGTGAGGGGGTGTCTCTGGGATGAACACCCACAGCTTAGACAGCACTTTCAGAGGCCCAGCTCTGTTTCTACTTCATGACAAGTCTGAGTCGGGTCCTGGCTCTCACCCCGCTCTTGACCCTGACAGAGATGAAACCAACCCCTCACCCTGTTCCCCATATAAAACTTTGCCTGAGGAGCTCGGTGGGCAGCTAGCAGAGCAGTGCACCATCTCCTAGAAGGTCTCACCACCAGCCAGACCACGACACTCACCCACACAGAGGATGTTGAAGCTGAAGCCCTGTGCGACCGACTTGCTGACCAGCTGGTCGGGGAGGCTGTCGAAGCCCACATGGCCGCCCAGGGAGAGGCTCCGGAGCTCCGGCTCTGAGTTCTGCCAAGAGAAGCAAAACCAAGCAGTGAGCCTTCTTGGGGAAGGCCGTATCTGCAACAGCCCAGCCCTGACCCTCAGGCCTGTGTTCATCGCAGGCGCTCACTTTGAGTTCCAACTGCATGTCACCCTCCCATAGAAGGGCCCCTGTAGCCTGGAGAGACAGGGCTCACTATGAAACCTAGGCTGGCCTTGCTCTTGGTAGCCTACTGCCTCAGTTGCCCACTGGGATGATGGGTGTGTGCCCAGCTCTCCCAGGTAAAAATAAAAACTCCAAGAGGGGCTGGAGAGATGGCTCTGTGGTTAGCAAAGCCTAATGACCTGGGTTCAATTCCTCAGTATTTACATAAGGCCAGATGCACAAATGGCACATGCATCTGGAGTTTGTGTGCATTGGCTAGAGGCCCTGGCATGCACATTCTCTCTTTCTCTCTCTCTCTCTCTCTCTCTCTCTCTCTCTCTCTCTCTCTCTCTCTCTCTCTCTCTCCCTCTCCCCCATCTCTCTGCTTGCAAATAAATAATAAATAACTCCAAGATGCTCCAAGTTGGAACATGTGTATGTTTCTGTGGTCAGGGCTGAGTAGGGCAGGACTGTCACTCAAAGATGACACTCTAAGGTCCTCCTTTCCCAGTCCCTCCTACTTGGACTCCATCAGATGCCCCTCCTGGTCAGGCTGGACTCGTGGCCGTCACATGCACATTCCACCCCTCACTATCAACTGCAGAGCACAATCAGGGCCTGGCTAATGGGCCAGGATTCATGAACACAGCCCAGAATTGGGGCTTAAGGGAGGTTTCTGCCTTCTCAGAGGTGGTCTCTAGAGACCCTAGGCTTTGGCTCCTGCCCCCTTTCCAACTCTACCTCAACAGAGGATCCTGGATGAGAATGTGGGGGTCTGGCCCCACAGGCTCTGAGTAAGTGGGGCCACTGGAGGGAGCCCACAGCACTAAAAAAGAAACTAAGAGGCCTGAAGCAGAGTCAAGGTTGGACTACACATGTGTAGATGGCCTCTCTGGCTTCTATGGGAATGGGAGTAAGATGTGGCCTTCCAAGGGCGGGTGCCCAGGCCCACAGAGTTCTGTGCTAGGTGGAATAACCACCAGCCTGAAAGACCAGGGATGGGAGCAGGCAGAGGGCTCTGGGGCTCTGGCCCACAGCTCACAGTGGAAGAAACAGGACAGCTCAGAAGCTCTGTTACAGAGTGGGCTTGGCAAACAGAAGGGCCTTGGCTCCCCCCCCCCACAAAAAACCCTCTCAGCAACTAAGCACCCACCCTCTGCAGCCACAGCCTACTGTCTTGGCCTGTCTCTCCTCAAAACAAGCCCACTTACCCTCAGATATGGATGTCTGCTTCCCCCTTAGCCACGCACCAATGGAGCCTAAGAATGTCAAAGAGCAGCATAGACCTCCTGGAGTCCCCTCTGGGCAGTACTACCCCTTCAAACAAGCCAGGATTACCCCCAAACTTGTCCCTCCAATGCCTTGGTGGAGCCGATTCTTCTAGTGACTCATCCCTACTGCCATCCCCAAGCTATCATGCGCCAACTCCCCACTCAAACCCAGTTCCTGACGAAGGGGTCCCAAGGCAGCTTCCTCTCCCTGATGCCCACACAAGAAACAGTACATGGAAGGAGTATGTAGGGAGCCAGGCCCAGCCCCCTCAACCCCCTCATTCTTAATTCTTATCCCCAGAGGATAAAATGACCTTGACCTTCTGAGCCTCCTGCCTTCCACCTCTGCGCTAGGATACAGTCCTGCACCGCCACAGTGGGTTTATTCAGTGCGGAGGCTGGAACCCAGGGCTCCGTGCATGGTAGGCAAGCACTCTACCATCTGAGCCCCATCTCCAGCCCCACCTCCTTGGGCTCAAGGGCCTGTCCTCATCTGGCCCCTTCTCAGCACATCTGGACCCTCACAGCAGGGATCCTGTTCTCTGGATCTTGGTTCTCCACCTATGCCATCCACTTCAGGAAGCTAGCCACAGGTTGGGGAGTCACATTTCCGATTCTTCCCACCCTTGCCTGGCTATGCCAGTGCCAGACAACACCACCCTTTCATGTTTCTGAAGGCCACCTTCAACTGCTGGCAATCAGAGGTGCCTGCCCCCCTTCCACGGGGCTTCGTCATCCAGTCTCAGTTCCACCTGCTCGTGGCAGCTGAGGATCAAATGGAGGACAGAAGAGTCTGGAGCTTTTTTTCTTTTTAGGCGAGTCTGAAAAATCTCTAAAATTTAAGGCGTGCTGTGCTTGCAGAGAAGGCTTTGCATTTATTCATGTTCCTTCCAAGGGTGACACAATCAGGATGCAATCCAACATCCTGTAGTCTGACGCCAAAGCCCACCAAGTCAGCTGTGTCTGGAAACCACACACACGCATGCACGCGCCACCACAGAGCACTTGCAGAAAAACAGGGGCCCACCCCCTCCACTCTCTTACAGTTTTGGGCTCTAGAAGCTGAAAGTACCGAGAACTCACATTAAGCCCACCTACTCAGACTCGACAGCCCTGCCTGTGCCCCCCCCCCAAAATAAACACACACATACAACAAGGCTCTTTGTAGAATTGTTTGGGGGATAGGAAGTTTGTCATCACTAAGTGGTTGCCCAGGCTTTATTTTGTCACCAGGCATCAAGACCTCATAAATCTGGGGCAATGTCTCCCAAGGGAGAGAGAGAGACTCAAGGACCAGCGGAGGTGTCAGTCTATAGGGCAGATGCACACACAGAAGAATGGCCACGGCCTTGATGGACACAATGCCCTTCTGGTCTCAAGAGACTGAATGCGACCTTCTGGCTTTACTGAGGATGGCTCTCACTAATGCCAGCCTCCTTGATCACATATTTGGCATCGATAACTCATTACCCTAAGTGCCTCTTTCACAAGGTGCCCCTTAAATGTTTGCTAACCTGAGCAGTCCCAGCCTAAGAGCCAGCAGTCCCTGAAGCGCCCCCTTCAGAAGTCTCAGCGAATGAAACTCAGACATAAAGTCAGGGCTCCCCCTGGCTACCAGCCCTGCCACTTGGTGACAGCCAATCCACATGTTGTGACTGGTTGAGGTCCAGGTGAGTGACCCACTGGGAGCCTTTATAGCTACCCTGTGATCATCAGGGAAGTTAGCCTAAGGCTAAAGCCCTCAAAAGGTGGCAGAGCCAAGAAAATGCCAGGGCAGACCAGGAGCCCGTGCCCATCTTGCCTCAGAACCCTTTTCTCTGTGCACGTACAGCTGAAAGGACCTTGACTGCCAGTCTCCATGGTGGCATCGCAGCACAGGGACAAGAGACAGAGATGATCCAGGAGGCTCCCGGGAGGAGAGCATTGGGTTTATAACCACAGCAAGGACTGGAGGTTATGAACACTAGCAGTACCTGGCCAAGGACTATGTGAGAAGCCAAGAGCTACAGTCTTTCAGTCCTTCCTACCCTGTGTGTCACTAACCAGGGCCCAGCAGGGACCTTGGCCCAGACCATCCCACAGCTACCTCTGTTGCTCCTGTAAGGCTCCCAACCCATCACTGTTCATCACGGACTCAAATGTCACAGAGGCCAGGGAGACGACATAGACAGACAAAGAGAAGCAGTGCAGGACAAACGATGATGACTGCCACACCAAGCTGGAATGTGCAGCTCTGATCTCATGGCATCCACACAGCAGCCCTCCCATGATCTCCACTGACCAAGAAGACCACAGAGGCATCGTGAAGTCCAGTGATTTGCAAGAGGTCACACTACTCCAGTTCAGAACAAAAACAACATCACTGGGAAATCCACTCTTCTGGTCACCATACTCTGCTGCCTGCTGGGTGAAAGGTAGCTGCTGATGTCACCAAGTGTGGGGGGTCCTTCAGGAAGAGGTGGGAATGGTGGGGAGGGATGGCAGAGCTCATGCTCACATGTGGCCCAGGGCAGCCACAATTCAGCTATTCTAGCCATCTGGAAGTGCAAGCCTGTTGTTGCCAAATCTTCTGATTTTTTTTTTTTTAGGAGAATACAAGAAGGGTGTGGTAGCATACACCGGTAGTCCCAGGACTCGGCTGAAGCAGGATTAGGAGTTGAAGGACAGCCTGTGCTATCTAGTTCCAGGCCAGAATGAGCTCATAGCAAATCTTTGCCTCAAGAACAAATAAACTGGCCATAGTAGCAAATGCAGATGGGCAAATACTGAGAGGGATGAGGAGAGTCAGGAGCCAGCCTGGGCTACACCCAGGGCTGTGATACAGATCAGAGGTAGAGCACTTGTCTAGCATGAGGTGAGGCCCTGTGTTCAATCCCCAGCACTGTAAGAAAAAAAAGAAGAGAAGGAGGAGAAGGTGTAACATTACGTTATTAGACAAGCATGGTGGTACAGTTCTGCAATTCCAGCATGGGGAGGCAGAGGCAGAAGGATCAGAAAGCCAAAGCCATCCTCAGATAGCTAGCAAGTTTAAGACCACCCTGGGCTACATGAGACCCTGTCTCAAACAAACGAAGGAGTGGGGATGCAGCTCAGTTGGTAAATACTGGCCTAGAATGCCTGAGGTCTTGGGCTTAATCCCCAATACCACATAAATTGGGTATGGTAACACACACCTATAATCCCCACACTCAGGAGGTTGAGACAGGAAGATCAGGAGTTCAAGGTCATCATTGCCCAACAATGTTTCAGAGGGTGGTCTAGACCAAAGGCCTGAAGTGTGCAATACAATCTGGTAGAGCAGAAAAGATGATGCAGTCATCTGTTAAGACGGCATTGGGGGCTGGAGAGATGGCTCAGGGGTTAAGGCACTTGCCTCCAGTGCCTAAGGCCCCGGGTTCAATTCCCCAGGACCCACATAAGCCAGACCCACAAGTGGTAGCCCTAGTGCCTTCTCTCTCTCTCTCTCTCTCTCTCTCTCTCTCTCTCTCTCTCTCTCTCTCTCTCTCTCTTTCTTTCTCTGACCACCTTCAAAGGCCCCCTGGAGAGAAAGAAAGAGTTGGCAGCCCTGAACACGACACACAAAAGGAGAAACTCCACGGGGCCCTTCTCCTCTCTCTGATCACTAGCAAGCTTGTGGCTCGTGAGCCAAGCCCCAGGTTTCTTTGGCACATCAAAAGCAACCACCAAAATAATCAGTGCAACCCTCCACGCCTGGCCTTGCAGGACGATGAAGAGGGCAGTGTTCTGTTCTGCAGCCCAGTGGATAACTAGGACGTCCTTCTCCTGGTCAGGAACTGTTCTGTCTGAGCCCTAATTGGCATTTCCCAAGAAGCGAGGTGGCATTTGGGGAGAAATCACGTCTCACAGCTTGCCCACACACAAAAACAGGCTTTTATTAAGGAATTGGAAACCTGCTGAACGTCCATACCAATAGGGCCGGGGAAGCTGTGGGTGAACAAATATCCCGAACTAGGTTGGCTGTGGGGGAGAAGCAAAGGGGACACCTGGCCTAAGTGAATAGTGGTTTCAGAACCTGGACAAAGCAGCCCTCCAGTGTCAGGTCTTCTACAAAGTTCTCTAGTGCCTTGGTCTTTGAACACATTTCTCCCTTTGCTCTACACCTCACTAGCCTCTTAGCCCACCTTAGGGCTCAATCTCAGAGGGCTCCACCCTCTTAGACACCTCAAAGGGTCCTCAGGTACACACTGCCAAGCAGGCAGGAAGCACACCCCCAGGAGAGTAGCAACACTGGGAAAAGCCCTACTGGGTCATGCAGCAATGGACAGGCACCTTCTCCAGCCATGTTCCTGTCACAGTCCACCCTACCCTGCTTCAGCTACTCCCTGCAGCCTGGGCCTTAAATAGCCAGCGCAAAGGCCTCTGGCCAGAACTGTGGTAGTAAGCACAACTGTCCTTGAGCCCAAGAGGAATCCTAGGAATTTTCCCAGGAAAGGCTTAGGCTCTGGTCCCAGGATTCCACAGTAAGCATCTAAGTCCAGATCAGAGGTTACGGGAAATAACTAAGAAGATTGTAGATGGGAGGGCAGGGATGGGGATGCTGCTACCCTTGGCCGAGAAGGGAAGGACTGTCCGGAATCGGAAGGACACCTGGGCAACAGAGTGCCTTCTACAGCAGCAACAGAACACTTGGAGGCAGACTCAGACAGAGATCAGCCTTCACAGCCTCCCAGATGGCAGCTGGGCCACTAGTCACTGTCACAAAGGCCAGTCATTCTCTACCCCATCCTAGGAAGACAAGGAATTCCAGAAGCCCAGGGTCCCAATACTTAGCCCTTTGATTCCCTTTCACTAAGACACTCTCTCTTTCCACAGCCAGCCTGCAGCTCATTTACTGGATATAGTTTGAGTCACACTTTTGTCAAAATTAAGATTCTGAGAAAGCAAAAAACATAGTCACCATGCCTGTCACCTTCACCCCTAGACCTGGGATCCAGAGGCATTCTCAGGGCTGCCTGCCAGGAAGCTGTCCATCCCACCTGCATCCTCTGGGCTGCAGAAGGCAGAGGGGAGCCACCCCTGTTTTGCAACAAGGAAAGCCATGAGTGTCTAACCTCACTGGAAGGAAAACTCAGGATAGCGGTCTGCCTTTGCTCCACAGCAAATGAGACTCTCGCCTTGGAAGGGAGAGGGGTTTGGGCAGCAAAATATCCCTGCCTTTCTTCTCACCCCAGATGATGATGATGTTGCTGGCACCACACAGCAACACCAAGGAGGCTGCACGTGTGTGCTGCAAAGGGCCAGGCCTACAGGGTTGGGAAGTAGAGGTGGGCCCACACCCACAGCCCCCTCCTGAGCCCCAGGCCCCAGTGGCCCATATCTAAGGCTCTTGGAGAGCAGCTAACCACCATGATAAGGATGGACTTACTTCCTCTTCCCCTGGAACCATCCCTCTAACTTGACATCTATCTGGGAGCTCTGGTCCACTTGGAAGTACCTAGAAGCTATGGGTTCTGAGAATATCCAGTTGGTCCCAAGGCAACTATAGCTACTGCTAAGAAGCCCCTTGCCCTGTCCTCCACTGCCTCTTCCCAAACAGAGTTCCTCACCATGAGCCCTGAGGATGTCAACAGCTCCTCTGGAAGCTGTTAGAGAGCACCCTAGCTTTCTTTTGAGGGCATTATACCCTCCCTTCTCCTGCCTAACCAGCTTCCCAGCTGGCTGGCTGCCTAACAAAGGCATCCTGAGACCCCATCAGCAGTGAGGAGGCAGGAGCCCAAGGAGGCTGCAAGGGACAAAGGCCAGCCAGCCTCTGGGTCCGTTGCTCTGTCATTCTGCAGCTTAGGCCTGGCTGTGGGGAAGCTAGGTTGCAGCCACAGATATTCAGGATACTTACTGCCCCATCTAACTCAGCCATCCCAAGAGTCCTCAGGTGCTAGTATCTGGGTCTTGGGCCCATCTTTGACTGGCCAGTGGCCAGTCTGCTTTCCTCACCCAACCTCAGCCTGTTGACATCAAAAAGGTAATGAGCATAAAACAGCCAGAGCCCTCCCTGCCACCCAAAGCTCCTGACAAAAGTCCAGGTTCTGGGTTCTCAGCCCCCACACACACACCTTCCCTCCTCCTTGGCATTGTGGTCAGTGTCTTCTTGCCACCTTCTCTGCTTCCATCCCAGGCAGACCCTTGGGTTTTGATACCTAATGCCTTCCCACAGGCCTCACAGCCCAGATCCACTCCAATCAAGTCCCAGCCAGGCAGGGCCTCTAGTATGGGAAGATACCAATACAGGAGGAAGGGCAGCCCTGCCTCCTGGGAGAAGGACTAGAGATGCCCCACCCTCCGTGGTGCTCACAGGTGACCCCTCAACCCCACCAGGTGCTGAGAGCTACACAGACATCTCTCCCTCTGTCATTTCTCTTTAAAAAGGCTGGGCAAGGTTGCTGGTCACTTTCACAGGGCAGAGAGAGTCCAAGCTGTGACAGAAGCTTTGAGCCACACTTGGGTGAGAAAGCTGCCTCCCACGTCCCTAGCGTCAGGACAGAATAAGCACTCCCTGGATAGTGTGCTTCTTGGGGAAGTGTCAAGATTACAGGGGTGACAACGGATGTGACAGATGGCGCTAGGGATAAGGAAGAGATGGGGGTGACTGGCTGGGAAGAATGCCAAGTGTGAAGCAGGCCTCACGTTCCTTCCTCTCCCAGACACATCTTCACTTTGCCCAGGCCCCATGGGGTCCCTCACCAGGAGGTCCGCAGGACAGGAAGGAGTGAACCTTAAAAGGTGCGACCCCGACCCCGAGTGGACAGGAGTCTAACTGCCCAAGGAGGATGAGCGACAACAGTACCTTCAAAGGGCCACTGCCACATGGACATCCAGCAGCCTTCAACCCAAACCCCAGGGCTCTGACTAGGGCTGAGCAGGGGACACCACTGGTGGGGAGTGGGGTTGGGACACACTCCTATCTCAAAGCACAATACTGTACGCTCATTTTTTTTTCATTTCCTTGCAGTGTTGAGGACCAAACCCAAGGCTTCAAGCCTGCTAAGTAAGCCCTCCACCACCAACCTACAGCCCAGCTCCTTCAGTATGCTCTTCTCAGCTTCAACCTGGGACAGTTCCCGGGGCTTCTATCTGGTCTGACCATCTTTGCACAAGCCAGAGGGGTACTGGAGACTTGCTAGAGCTCCACCAGACACCGGCTGGCAGGACACCCGAGCAATGTCTCCAGCAGGTCACAGACTGCAATTAACCTTCCACAAACTCTTTGAAGAATCAGCATGGTAGTACCTGTTTTATTTCAAGATAAGGAAAGAAGTTATTTTCTCAGGGTGACAAGCCATGAGGGGAGAATGCAGTCCAGACTTCTAAATTCAGGCCAAACTCCACCCAAGATCTCCACCCAAATTCAACACTGCCCTAGTCCTCCCAGGAGGCTGATGACCCAGAGTAGAGAGGGTGTGGAAGGCATCCACCCCTCTAGTATAGCCTAGCATGCCAAGCAAGCTATACACGTGAACTCAGGCATCATACTCATTCCTAAGTCTGTACCCTCTCTGGGCCTCAGCCCACCATGGGGATAATGCCCAAACTTCCCACAGAAATGATCCTAAAGCAAACAGGAGGCAAGGTCCTCCCAAGCCACAGATGTCCAGTATGGGCCTCTCAGTTACCCCTCTGGGGATGAGCTCTGGCCACAGAGTGATGGAAGCACCTACATAGAGTGCCAGGCAACCTGGCAAACTCCTTCACCACTTCCTTCTCACACAGGGCCACAGAACATCCCTAGCTCATCTCCTGTGTCTGTACCACGAGCCTGTACTGCACAAGTACCTCCTGGATTCTCTCAGGGGATCTTAACTACCCTATGAGGGAAGCAGTATGCTTATCTCATTGTACATGCCGAGGGGTTTAATAGCTTGCCAAAAAAGCAAGCTACTGACCAACAAGTAGCATCTGTCAGACTCTGGCAGCTACAAAACTCTCATCTGCTCAAGATCAACTGTTTAGCAACCCCTGGCCTCAGATAAGACCCAGACATGACTTTCTGGTCAGCTGGGCACAGAAAATGCAAACAGACACGCAAGCACGTACACCGCTCAGCGGTCTATCAGGATTCAGCTCTGCCCTTCCTGCAGTACATAAATTCCAATTTACAGCACGAGGGTGAAGTGGGTTTCAGACTAACACAGCTCTGCATCTGCTCCCCATTGCTACACTGACTTCATTTAATGACACACAGACCCCTCCACAAGGGGAAGAAAACACCCCAGTCTACACATTATGAAACCAAGAGCTTCTGCTTAGTTATGCATATTTCCAAAGACCAACAAATGTATTTTCAGATTAAAGGAAAATTTACATATATAAATTCAGATGACAGTATTTATAGCATTAATTACATAAGTCCCGGCTCCCTTATTTAGCCCCAGAACCAGATCGTTATCGGTCACATATCCAGAATGTCCCCTCTCCCTCCGACAGCCCTGGGGCCTCCCTCCCTCCTCTCTCCCCTCCCGCTCCTCCCCCTCCTCCCATTTCAACAGACCGGGGCCTCACATGCTGGCAAGAGGACACAGCCTCATTCACTGTCACAGCCTAGCCTCCCAGACACACCCAAATCCTGCCGTAGACACCAGGGGAGTGCAGACACGACCCCCCAAAGGCCTCCCTCTCCGAGGGAATTGGAAGGACCTTTAGGAAGTTGGCTTTGGCCAGGCTCCGGAGTAAGGGCCACCCGGGACGTCAGCTCAGAAGGCAGACCCTGACTGGGGCCCAGTGGGTTGAACCTGGCATCACTTGGGTCCCGGGGAATGGCTGCCGCAGACCCGACTACTGAGGCCCTGACCCGTGTGGAGTGGCGCACGGGATCCGGGGGGGCGCGGGGAGGGACGCTGGGGGGACAAGCAGGCCCAAGGTCTTCGGGATCCAGATCCGAGCTCCTGGAGGGGTGTCCCTCGGTCCCCGGGGCTTCCTCCTCACTGTCACCTGCGAGGCTAGGAATCTCCCCAGCCGTGCAGGCAACACCCCGGGAGGGAGATGGGGGTCGTGGTGAGGGGGCGTCCCCGAGCCTCTCCTCCGGCCTCGGGGACCCCAGCCGGTCTTCACACCTGTCCGGAGGTGGGCGGGCGGGCGGGTCTGGGCTTCTTCCCCGCGAAAGGTGCCGCCCGCCCGGCGCCCGGCCCGGCGCAGCGCACGGTGCTTCCCTCCCTCCGCTCGCCCCCGACCCCGACCCCGACCCCGGGGTCCGGCCCCGCGCCGGCGCTGACAGCCGCCCCGCGCCCCTGCCCGCGCCCGGCCCTCCCTCACCGAGATGCGATCCAGATCCGTGGCCGCCATGGCGAGCTCCGCACCGGGCGGGCGGGCGGGCTGGAGCGAGCGCCGGGGCCGCGACGGGGACGAGCCGGCTGCGGGACGCGCTCCGCCCGGGCGGCTGCGGCTGAATGGATCCAATATGGCCACTTCCTGGAAACTCCCCTCGGCGGCGGCGGGGCGGCGGGAGAAGCCTCGGAGCCGCCCTCGCCCCCGCCCGCGGACCGGCCTCCCCGCCCGGCCCGGCCCGGCCCCGAGCGAGCGCAGCCGGAGCCCCGCCGCTGGCCCGGGCGGGGGTCTCCGCGGCGGGGCGGGAGGCGCGGGCTACGAGGGCTGCTGGGACTTGTAGTCCGCCAGTCGGGGGGGGGTCGTCTTTGGCCGCGTCGAGGGGGTCGGGGGTCGGGGTGCGCGCCGCTGGTCCCCGGGCACCGGCCCTGGAGGTGCCTGGGCCTCTGCGCCAGGAAGCGCAGTCGGTGGGGAGGAGCGAGGGGTGCCGCGTGCGCCCCCGGACTCCCCCACGGAGCCGTCGGCCACGAGGGACGACGGGGGTCCCCGAGAGGCTGTCGTGACCTCGTCCGCCTGGCCCTTGGGTCCCACCTGATGCTCACGCCGAAACTAGGGCGGGAAGCCGAGCTGGACCAGCGCGGCCGGCCCGACGGCCTTCCCCGGCGAGGGGCTAGCCTGGGGCTTCCTTGCGCAAGGACGCGCGGGATGCGCTCTTGGCAGCCCGTCGAGGCACCCTGCCGGGAGCCTCGCCCTGCCCGTCCCTCCCTGGAGCCCAGCCGGAGTCCAGGCTCTGTGCCGAGGATCATGCCTTCCAGCGCATCTTCTCTGTTAACCTCACTACTGGTGCGCAAAACTCAGGAAACTAATACTTATGTCCTAGTGGAAGGCCTCAGGGAGCTCTATGTTTTCCAGTGACTGTCCACAAAAATCCAACTAGCTTTTAAGTCTTCTGAAATCCTCCCCTTTAAAAAAAATTCTCCCATTCTCTTACTGATTCTATGGTAAAGTTTGTCCCCTATAACTCCACTGATCTAACCCTACTTGTGTTCATCTCACTAGACACCCCCAATACACATCTACCTGAGAAACAACCTTTCTTTCCTTCCTTCCTTCCTTCCTTCCTTCCTTCCTTCCTTCCTTCCTTCCTTCCTTCCTTCCTTCCTTCCTTCCTTCCTTCCTTCCTTCCTTCCTTCCTTCCGAGGAGCTTAAGGTGCCTGAAAACCACATCTGGACCTGGTACACCCCACTCTGTGGCTGTTCTCCCTGCTCCCTCCATGGCTGTGGTACCTGACCTCACCAGACCCACCCCATTGAACTTTCCTGACAACATTTCACTTTGTTCTGTACATTTCTCTAACAAGAGATAGGGCAGAGCAGTGGTTAGAAGGTTGGACTCCAGCCCCCACCCGTGCTAACTTCTTTTTTTTTATTCAATACTCCATAATAACTTATATGATTTAATGGGCAAACAATGAGTTGTCATCCCCAATTCACATTCAATGCCCCTCTTCCCCATCCCCAATCAGCTGGATATCCTCTGGGGGCCTTCTGGATCAGTCCTTGGGGCAGGGGACCATGGACAGCCTAGGAGTCAGTCCGGTTCCACTGGCCCTAGTATGTTGTTACTGAGGAGGGCCTTGTCTCTGGATATTCTCCCCACCAAGGCTTTCACAATCTTTCTGCCCCCTCCTCTGCTCAGTTCCCTGAGTTGTGGTGGGTGAGTATTAAGGCTGCTTTATTGTTGAGAATTTAGGGGTCTCTGTACTTCTGTTTTACCGTGCTAACTTCTTAACCCTACCTAGACAAGTTACTGAGGAGCCTCCCTTTCCTTACTATAAAAATATAGGCAGGAGGGCTGGGAAGATGGCTCAGCAGTTTAAGGCACTTGCTTGCAAAGCTTGCCCACCTAGGTTTGATTCCCCAGTGCCCATGTAAAGCTAGATGCACAAGGTGGTGCCTGTGTCTAGAGTTTGTTTGCTGTGGCAGGAGGCCCTGACGTGCCCATTTTCTCTCATATAAATAAAATAAAAATGTAGGTAGTATCCATAGTACCTGTCACAGGATTAAGGTGAAATAAGTGAGGGGTTTCAAAGTAGTTGAAATCTATTGTAAATATAAACATTTACAATACAATAATTACAATACAAAAAATATAAAGTAACTCCCTCTCTAGATTGCAAAGGCCTCAGTGGGGTGTGTGTGTGTGTGTGTGTGTGTGTGTGTGTGTGTGTGTGTGTGCACATACACACAAATCAATATTGATCATCCTGGACAATTGCTACCGTTTCCTTTTCTTTTCTGTAACTGGCAAGAGAAGTGACTCCCAACTGCCATTTTCTGCATCCCAGTTCCTTGGGATATGCCTTGTGTTTTCTTCTTTTTTTCAGTAAATTATCTTTCCTTCCTCTCTGGGCCTATTTCAAAACATCTACTTCTAGCCATCCCAGCCTCTCCTCTTGCTAAAATGGAAAACTCCCAATTCTAGCCTCCTTCTCTTGGGAAGTGCTCACTGTTAGAGCTAGCCTCCAGCCCCCTGATTGCTTTCTTAGGAGTCTCTTTGATGCAGCTGCTGGTCAGACCTCTGAAAGAGGGGGATCATCTGTGGACTCACAAGGTGAGTGTAATAAACAGTCTTTTCTCGCATGGCAAGATGGTTGTTACGACAGCATTTCCAAGTGTCCCTCGTGGACCCAGGGGAGGTTCATAGATGACACAACAAGGAAAATTGGTCCCACAGTCAAATGCCCCCAGGGAATGCTGAGATCCACGTAGGAAAAAGGTTCCTGTAGAAATCCTCCAGATTGACTAAAGATATGCATTGTGCTGCTGAGCAGAAAAGAGACTGTGCCGTCCTGACCTGTTCACCGGGGCCACTGGGCAGGCAGAAGCAGATGCACAGAATTTGAGCACAAGCCGCCTCTCGTCTGGGAAATGCTGCCTTCTTGGCCTCGCTTCTCTTTTACGTTTGCTTAGAGTTCTTTCTTTTGTTGTACAGAGGTTTAAATTGTTGATGTTTGCTAAGTTTCCATTATTTTCTTTATGAGTTGCACTTTTCTTCTTTAATAAAAGAAAAGGCTGAAGGGGTAGCTCAGGAGGAGAGTACTTGCCTGGCACTGGCTGGCAGGTAACAGGCCCTTGGGGTTTTAATCCCAGCACTGTGGATGCGTGTAAAAATATCTCGAGTTCATAAAATATTCTCTTTGTCTTTTCTTTTTTTTTCTCCTCTTCTGCTCTTCTTCTTCATTTCCTCTCTTTCTCTCCTTTTCTCCCCCCCTCCAGAGGGTCTCATTGTAGGTAAGGTTGACCTAGAACTACAGAGTCCAGGCTGGCATCCAAAGTGTGGTAATCTTCCTGCCCCAACCTCCCAAATTCTGGGATTACAGGAGTGACCCACCATGCACAGCTTTTTGTATTTTCCTATAAAACACTTTCATCGCATTTAGGTGATGTGGGTATGAGTATGCTAAGTCATTTGCTTTGTATTCCCCACTGATACTGATGACATTTCTCCGTGTGGAGGTTCATGTACCAGTTAGGCTAGATCAGTTGCTTCCACAATATAAAGGTTTCCTCCCCCCACATAAATGCATGTTCATGCACGTGTGCAGCAGGTACGTGTGCACATGTGTGTATATGTGTGGAGACCAGAGGTCAGCATTGAATGTCACGTTCCACTGGACCTGGATTTGGTTAGACTGGCCAGTCAATGAACACCCGGTGACCCCACCTCCAACTCCCCAGCGGTAGGATGGCAGGTGTGCACCACCATGGCATTTTACAGGGGTGCTGAGGACCCAAACTCAGGTCTTTAGGCTTTCGTGGTATGCACTTTATCCAATGAATCATCTCTGCTTTTCTTCCTCTCTCCCTCCCTCCCTTCCTTCTTTTTTCCTTCCTTCTTTTCTTCCTTCTTTCCTTTCTTCCTTTGATTCCTCTCCCTCCTTTCCTCCCATTCTTCCTTCCTTGATTTCCGTGTTACACACGTAGATAGATATTCTGGGGCTTTCCTGACTCTCTGTGTACACCTTCTATCCTGTTATTCACAGACTTGCCTTCCACGGTCCAACATGGTGATGCCCTACCAGCATTCCAGGCAGCATGAGGGATAAGGTATACGAGGAGCACACATTCTCAGTGGTTCCGGAAGCTTCCATGTGTCCCTTCTGCTTACATGCCATGGCCACAGCCAGGAAATGAGGTCTTCATTCTCCCCAGCATGTGCACAGCTAAAAACTCCACAAAATACTAGGAGAGGAGACATGGGGAGACAGCAGTGATCTCTTCCAAGTCTGTTTCCAGCCTAGTTATTTTGTTGCAATGAGATGTCCAAAAATATGTTCTAATGCATCAATGAACTGATTAATTTATTTATTGGCAAATAAAATATTAAAAGACAAGCAAGAAAATGGTTACACAGATACAATCCAGAATTAACCACAAATGATTTCGTATGCTATCACACTCCCTTTTTAATAAAAAATTATATGATTTTATAAAAATGATAGAGGCACAGTTGAAATAATTTAAACACTACAGAAAAGTTTAAATGATCCCAAGGCCACTCCTAGCAATGAACACCATGTTCACATCATTCCAGAGCATTTTTAATGAATATTAAGATGAGGTGAGAGATAACAGAGATGTTTTATAGAAATATGGACCATAATACAGATGCTACTTAAATAAAGAGTATTAAGTTTAGGACTGGGGAGATAGCCCAGCAGTTAAAGGTGCTTGCTTGCAAAACCTGATGGCCTGAGTTCAATTCCCCAGTACCCACAAGAACCCTAATGCACCAAGTGGCACATGCATCTGGAGTTTGTTTGAAAAGAGGCCCTGATGAGCTCTTTCTCTGTCTCTGTCTCTCTCTGCTTGCAAATAAATAAAAATAAGTTTTAAAAGTATTGAGCTGGGCTGGAGAGGTGGCTCAGCGGTTAAGGCACTTGCCTCCAGTGCCTAAGGCCCTGGGTTCAATTCCCCAGGACCCACATAAGCCAGACCCACAAGGTGGTGGCCCTAGTGTTCTCTCTCTCTCTCTCTCTCTCTCTCTCTCTCTCTCTCTCTCTCTCTCTCTGCTTGAAAATGAATAAATAAAATATTTTTTTAAAAATGTATTGAGCTGAAGCCGGGTGTGGTGGCGCACACCTTTAATCCCAGCACTCGGGAGGCAGAGGTAGGAGGATCGCTGTGAGTTCGAGGCCAGCCTGAGACTCCAGTGAATTCCAGGTTAGCCTGAGCTAGAATGAGACCCTACCTCAAAAACTGAAAAAAAAATTAAATAAAAGTATTGAGCTGAAATTTACTTGAACTGAAAAGAGGATAAACGGTGAAGTGAAACTACAGGAAGAGTGGAACTTCAAAGAGCATTTTTAACCACAGGGGATATGACTTCCTCAATGATACTTCTAAGGCTAAACAAAAACTGTAAAAGCCATTCAAAGGTCAGAGTCATTTTCTTAAGTTGTGCATTTCTTTTTGTTTGTTTTTATTTTGTTTATTTTTGTATCATGCTAGCCCAGGCTGACCTGGAACTCACTCTGTAGCTCAGGCTAGCCTTGGACTCATGATGATCCTCCTACCTCAGGCTCCTGAGTGCTGGGATTACAGGTTTGTGCCATCACACTATATTATACATGTTCATTGCGTTGACAAATTAGCTGTTCTGATTGTCCCCATCTTCCTGACTTTTGTTATTTGTTATTGTAATCCTGTCCACATTGACAATAATCACTTCCTGTTTTGGAAACATCACTCCTAGTTACTTGGTAAACATTCTAAATTTAAATTAATTCAATGGTCATCAACAATCCTTTCACTGAGAGGTTTCTAGTCGCAATTTTAAAATTTCAATCCAGCTCATAATGGATGGAATTTCATGATTTAGCCATCTTCCCAAGAGGGTCCAGAATGCTTAAGATAGGAATGAGATCTTAACTGGCTACTGTTTTTTTTCTTGTCTGGTGCTGGGGATTGAACCCCCATCATTGTCTTTGATGATGACTGGAGATGAGCCTATCCTGCTGAGCTGTGTCTCTAGCCCAGGGCACATGTTTTTGGATTTTTATCTCCTACCCCACAGAATGAGGTTGGCTCCTTCCTCTTCTGTGAAGAAGTCTGAAGCCAGCCTGAATTTTCCTTCTTATAGGTGACTTTTTTTTTTCTGCTTGGATGCCTTAAAAAAGTCACTCTTAGCCAGCACTCAGGAGGCAGAGGTAGAAGGATCGCTGTGAGTTCAAGGCCATCCTGAGACTACATAGTGGTTATTTATATATTCATTCATTCATTTACAAGCAGAGAGAAAGACATTGTGGGGGGAGGCACTCCAGAGCCTCCTGCCGCTGCAAATTCCAGGTGCCTGTGCCACTTTGTGTAATCTGGCTTTATTTGATTTCACATTTTTGTTTTTCTGAGGTAGGGTCTTGCTCTAGCCCAGGCTGACCTGGAACTCACTCTGTAGTCCCGGGCTGGCCTTGAATTCATATCAATCCTCCTACCTCTACCTCCCAAGTGCTGGGATTCTGGCTTTATTTAGGTACTGGGGAATGGAACCCAGGCTATCAGGATTTACAAGCAAGTGTCTTTAAATGCTGAGCCATCTCCCCAACCCTCATCCATGGTTTTGTTTTTGAGGCAGTGTTTCATGTAGCCCACACTCACTTTGGACTTAATAGGTAGCTAAGGATGACTGTGGTGGCGCAGGCCTTTAATCCCAGAGGTAGGAGGATCACCATGAGTTCAAGGCCACCCTGAGACTACATAGTGAACTCCAGGTCTGCCTGGGCTAGAGCAAGACCCTACCTCAAAAAACAAAACAAAAATCAGGACCTTGTGTGTGATAGGCAGGCACTCTGCTAACTGAGCTACAACCCCTGCCCTGTGTTCTTCAGGGACGTTATAACCTAATGTAGTTCTAAGGAATTCCTTCTTTTAAGAATTTCATTTGAGGGAAGTTCTTCTTTTGTTCTCTGTTTCCCTATTATGAATCATTGATAGTTTCCTGCCATGTGTCATTTTCTTGTTATTTTAGTTTGGTAGCTCTGTCCAGATCTCTTCTCCTTCCTCTCCTCTCTCATCTCTTCTTTTTATTTTATTTATTTATTTACTTATTTGAGAGAGAAGAGAGAGAGAGAGAATATGGGCACAGCAGGTCCACTTTGTGAGTCTGGTATGTGGTTTTGTGGGTACTGCAGAATTGAACCCAGGCAATCAGGCTTTGGAAGTGCCTTTAACTACTGAGCCATAGCCTCAGCCCCTTCCCTTTTCTCTTCCCTTCTCCTTCCTCCTCCTCCTCTCTCTTTCTCTCTCGCTCATCTCATGTAGCTCAGGCTAGACTCAAACTCACGATGTAGCTGAGGATGATCTTGAACTCTTGATCTGTCTCTACCTCCCAAGTACTGGAACTCTAAGCATAACCCAGCTTTGTCCACATCTTCGTCATGCTGCTTAACCATGGGGGACGGAGAGGGGCTTCCTGACCGTTGCCCTGCTGCTTTGACCAGGCTGATCCCCCTGAGAAAAGAACAAAGCCAGACCTTGGTTTCTGCTACTCTTGGGGAGTCTTCAGGAAGAAGGGAACAGAGAGAGCTAGCTGAACAGTGTGCAGTATTGCTGGAATTCATGACACGACCCAGTCCTGTATGCAGGGGGCTGGAGAGATAGCACAGCAGTTGAGGTGCTTGCTTGCAAAGCCTAACTACCTGGGTTTGATTCCCCAGTAACCACATAAAGCCAGATGCACAAAATGGCACATGCATCTGGAGTCTGTTTGCAGCAGTTGGAGGCCCTGGCACACTATTGTCATGGTTTGATCCAGATGCCCCCAGAGACTGGTTAGAATTATTGAACTTGGAGTTAGAGATTGATGTTGCCCTGGTTGTTTTAAATCTTGTATTGGTTCAATCTGTTTTTGCCATGCCTCGTGTTATCTTTTGCAGTGTGAATGTTCTATGCCATTACGGGTTTATTTTTTAGTATTATGGCTCAATTGGAAGCTGTGGTGACTTAGGAGTTGAGCTGAACACATTGTATTTCATATCGTGTATGATTATTAGTTTGTGGGGACCAGGGGCAGACTGTCATGGTTTGATCCAAATGTCCCCACAAACAAATGAATGTGTTCTGATTGATCGATCCTCAGCTGATGGCAGTTTGGGTTTTACAACCTTGCTGGAGCTGTGTTGTTGGGGGCGGGCTTATGGGGGTTATAAGTCAGCTTCCCCTTGCCAGTGTGTGGTACACCTTCCTGCCAATGTTTGCAATGCTGTGG